>JASCZI010091811.1:609-16653 GCA_036250425.1 Stylosanthes scabra | reverse complement strand
CTTCATAATCCAACATCAACAAATAATTTTCTGCAAGTAACATCTATAACAATTCACCATGAATCCTAGTATAACTAAATCCTAATCTCTTAGCAATCTAGTTTCTTTTCAACCAAACAAGCAAAAAGATAATGCACACATCATGATTTAAACCTCTAACAACAAACAAGATCCATGGAACGAATTAATATGTCACATATTCAATCACATGAAAACCTCATATAATCATTAAAGATTCTAATACATATCAAATCACATGCCTATCTCTAGGTCGCATAAAGAAACATGGAATGATTCTTGAAACGTTTGAATGCCTATTCTCTCGAACTCAACAATCTAAAACAAGAAAGATCGATTATTTGTCAACAATCGAATCTTTAAACAATCATGACAAAGAATCAAATAAGATGCAAATCAATCATCTATGTGATAAAAATTCAGATTCATATAATGGCACATATATTCAAATACATCATCTCTAATGGAAAGAAAACATATGAAAGATCATTCTTGAACTCGTTTATGCAATCAAGATCAATGCAAGACCAAATTTCACGTCACATATTCAATCAAACATCAATAAAGATAATGCATACACCATCAAATAATATGCTTAACCTCATGAACTAGTATAGAAATTAAACCAAAAGTAAGAACCAATTACACCTCTCGGTTTCCTTGATCCTAGAATTGATGAACAAGAAGAATCCTTTGAATAATTAGTAGAACTTGCAGATTTGAATATGTAATTAGATTAATTCATTGGCTTCATAGAATAGAGCTCCTCCTCCTTAATCTTCGAAGAGAGTTAGCCACTCATGATGACGAATGACTTCAAGAATTATATGAATGTGGTTCTTGAATGCATGAACATTCAAAGAATCTTCAAAGAAAGTATGAGAAAGATAGAATCTTCAAAGAAAAGAAGGTGAACTGAATTTCCTCTTTACTAATTGAAAATGAATGTTACAAGAAGAGTGATGGAAAACTTCAAAAGAACTAGAACTAAACTTGTGAGAAACTAAAGATGAATTATCTAAAGTAAAAAGATGTAAAAGTTCTAGACTATCAAATGTATGAAGTATATCTAAAATGTGAAGTTTTCCATCTATATATAGGTTTACAAAAGGGATAAATGAAATACAAATGCATTGGGAATGAATTTCCCAATTCTGCCAAGACAGGGAGCTCCCACGCCTAGACTTTGGTGTCCACGCCTAGGCGTGGGACTCTGGGTGGGAAGCTTGGCAGAATTCCCTTAAATATGACCTTCCATGCCTAGGCGTGGGCTGTAGCTTGACACTGGATGCTTGGGCGTGGCTTTGAACCCCTATACTTGAGCTTCAGGATGCTTGGCCACGCCTAGGCGTTGAGTTGGACACCTAGGCGTTGGCTTTGAGTGCCCTTGGAGTACTTGGAGGCTGATGGGCCACGCCTAGGCATTGGCATCCATGCCTAGGCGTGGGCTGCTTGTCCCTGAGGTGTGGTCTTGGACGCCTAGGCGTGGAGGCTTTGTCCAGAATGCTCCACTTCTTCATTTCTTGCTCCTCAAGCTTCCTTTCTTCATTTTTCCTATAATTAATCAACAAAATACTCAAAGTACTAGTGTTTCATCATAATTAAACATGTTCTAACAATTATTACAATTTATATCACTTTTTAGCATGAATCTAAGTAAATTAGGTGAAGAATACAACATGAATTAGGAGGTTTTATCATCAATGATGCTCATGCATCACCAGCCGAGGTGAGCTGCTCAGCCGCCTCATCCACAACGACTAGTTGCGTTTGCTGGTCGGTAGGGGAAGTAGGTTGTGGTGGTGGTGGATGGGTTGGTGAAGATCGGACTAGAGAGTCACCCAACGACTCAAACTGGTCGAAGAGCCTCTCTTCCTCGGACACATCCTCGTACCTCTCATTGTTAGCAGTTTCCCTCTGTCGAGATGCTCCAGCCTGAAAAGTGGATAGCCCTACCTGTGTGGTGGATGCCTCCCGCCGAGTCTTCCGTGTCCGAAGAACAATTCCTCCCGTGCCCCCAGCTCTCCCTCCTCGGCGACGCCTGCAAGCCGACGGATCAGGCGGGAGTGCGATATCAGGATGCGGCTGGGAGCGTGTCGGTCGGATGTCTGCCGGAAGAGCCAGAACACGTGGATCCTCCAGAAAATCATCCTGCGACAAGAATATGCTCCTGCATGCCTGACCCCACCAATCCAAATACTCCTAGTTGCCACGGAAGTCTGCCTCTAAGACAATCTGAATGACGACCGGGTCCGTCACATGTCGCATCTAGCTCTCATACCATGCTCTGGTGGTGCGATGTCTGGGCCACCAGACGTCCTCTCCCCTACCTGTGGTTGTCAGGAATGCGTCGACAGATTGTCTCCACAGGTATCGGCTGATCTGCTCTGATCTGTCTCATCATACAATCGACACGAGTGACCACCAAGTCTGAATCTCCGGACCAGATCGTATCCACTTTGGTGAGAGAAAATGAAGGTCATCTAATCCATATGTCGTCCACTGAAACTGCAATATCACATAATAAATAATAGGAATAATCAACACAATGAGGATTATGTATACACGATAAATATGAAAAAATATACACCAAACTCACATCATCCACGCGGCATCTATCGAGTCTATACCGCCATGCAAGAAGCCTCCCAGCCTGATGATCCCTGCTCGGCTGGGGCATGCCAGATAACCTGTCAAATCAAGTAATACGATAATGTCACATTTATAGGTACGAATTTATATGAACAATAAATATTTCAAATAAGGGAATTAAGAAACATATTACCTCCGTGCAAGTGGATACATGGGCACATCCAGGTGAGCTGGACCCCTCGGAGGGAATCTATGGAAGATCCAGCTCATGATCAGCGAGATGCATCCTCCGAGATCAGTCGTCTCGCTACATGCTGCGCTGGACAAAGATCTGTATGTCCAAGCGAGCACGACAGATCCCCACAAATATCGCCTGCACTGGGAAAAGTCCTCCATCAGGGGCAACCACTTAATGTGGACCAAGTTGTTTCTCTTGTGTTTGAGCAAGTATCCACCGATCAACATCATACGGTAGCACCTGGCATACTGCCTATGTGTGTTCGGTTTTGCATCTGGCAGGATGTGCTGCATCCGCTGTCTGAGCCAGGCCATCTTCAGGGAGAAGCTCTCCTTCCTGGCACCTAACAGCTCCTCAACCCAACCCAACCAACCGGATCACCGTGAGTGCATAATCCAAGATGGTAGGCCACATCTTGGAGAGTAATAGTGACCTCACCCCACAACATGTAAAAGCTATGCGTCTCAAGACGCCACCTCTTCACAAACGCTGAGAGCAGTGTCAGGTCGAAGTGGAAGTCCGTCAACATCAAGCCTGTCCGAAGCCGGCATCCCATAAGTAGGGCATCAACACCTCAGACGGTGCCATGACGTGGCTGTTTCGCCGAGTATGTAGAATCCTAGGCGGCTGATCAGTTCACAAATTTTTACATAATGTTAACATTTTGAATTTTAAAATATTACACGTTGAGCATTTTGTTGAAAATAAATAATTCATTTTAATTACCCGTGATATACAATAATTTATTAAATAATAAATTCTACGTTTTTTATTATTAAAAAATAAAATATTATGAACATAATAATATACAACTAACAATAAAAAATAATAAAATGAGTTTCTAAATAATAAATTATAAATTATAAGGTTTCTAATATCTAGTACCCTACTAATGTCTGTAATCATTACTAGCCTTAACCACCCTATTAACAACTAAACTAACAAAATAACCTTAATGAGCTCCAAAGGGAGTCATCACTACCCTCTTTGTCAAGGGTGGTCGCGATATATCACCCATTTGCATTCTTCCAGTTGATACTCTAGAGCAAACTGCTCTAGTAAGAACACCAGCCTGGTTCGGGACAGCAAGAACGGGAATATCAACCATTATAAATAAAGAAGTGGAGGAATTAGAGAGAGAGAGAGAATGGGCCCCATAACAGAAAAGGACAATTTGCAAATGTCCCTTCTGGCCGGGTATGGACATATTTATAAATTTTTTTTTGCACATATGGCGACAAGATATATATAAAAAAGACTTTTTTAATATATCTCATCGTCCCTGACGACGAAATATGCAATGGGGTGCATTTTCATAATTTTCCCGAGACGAGTGCATATGTGTAATTTTTGAATTTTTATTTAATAAAATAAAAAATCCCATAAATATATGGTGTATGTAGATTTTTTCTTGTGTACGTAGTATTTTAATTTAAGAAAGTATCGGTAATTAACAATTAATTTGACAATATTAATTAATATAAAAATAAAGAGAAAATAATAATTGTAAATTAATTGAATCTTTTTCATATTTTTTTATTAATATTAGTTAATTTTTTATTGATTATCTAGCATTATTTTTATTTTTTGCAAAAATATTTGATGAATTTTTTTTAATGGGATTTCTATTTAACGGAGTTGCCAAAATTATTTACAAATTTGTTACAATTCATTATCTTATATTTCCAAAATAAACCCACATATTATAAAATAACAATTTTTTTTTGGACAAGGGTTGATCCTAAAGACCAACCCGGCCCACCCTAAAACTCACAAATCCCTGTTTCTCAACCCTAACCCTAACGGAGACACGCCACATACTCCCTAACCCTCTATTCTTGATGTCTGAAACGAACCACTCACTCTCTAACCCTCTTATCTTGATCTCTGAAAAACCAAACCACCAACATATACATATATGAAAATCATCCAATCTAAAAAACAAACAAGATGATCTATCTCTGTTGAGGTTGATTTGCTTCTGTTAGGATTAAGCTCTAGATGGAGAAAGGAAGATTGCAACTCTAGGATGAATAGAGCGCACCAGCAACCATTTGTTTTGCAGCTTCATGAGCAAGGCTATTACACTCCCTGAGAACCCATATAAAGCCGTAATAAGATATATTCCTGCTAACCTCAAATATTTCTTCCAAAATAGCATCAATTTTTTATATTTTTATTTTGATTTAATAGCTTGCACAAGGTTTGAGCAATCTGATTCACTAATCAATCTATCCAACTATAAATTCTTTGTTGTGATTAGCGCTTCTCTCATGGCTAGTGCTTCTGCTAAACCTGATGAACAGAGCTTGATTGATGTTGCTGCTGTGAGAAGTCTTCTTTCACTATCTATGAAAATGGCTGCAGTGGCACCTCTACGAGAAGGCAAAGAAAAAGATGCATCAACGTTGCACTTTGTCCATTCTCTCGGCGGTGGACGTCAGGTAGCTTATCTCTGCACTATTCTCTTTAGATTTTCAGTATGCTTATGGTGTTCTGTTCATGCACTAAAATCAGTTTCAAAAAATTTTGCTCTAATAATTGTTAAAACCGGATTAGGTTTTTGTTTTTGGTATATAGCTCTATTTCTCTCTTTCCAAATTTCCCAGATTAAACAACAAATTTTTCTACTAAAAAAGTCTTGATCACAATTGTTTTTCAAAATATTAAGCATGTCTAGAAGCCAACTACTAAAAGATTTCAATGTGTATAGATTTGGACAGTGTTGGATTTGTGATCCAAACCACACTGCCCTAGTCCAAGGACACAAAATAAGACAGTGTTCTATTGTCTCTGGCTCCTGCAAACAAATAGGACATACAAAAGATTTAGTAAGTTTTTTACAAAATAAATTACTAAACATTGGGATGATGTTGTTTATAGCCCTCCACAAAAAGTTTCTAATCTTTTTATGGTAAATCTAGACTCCAGATTTCTTTCCATATGTTATTATCTTGATATGAACTCTCAAAATGTGATATCCAAATTTTATCGAATAATTCCCGCCTTGATTGTAGTCCAAAATAAGCTTATCCCCTTCTTAAGTAATTTGATAGGAGTTATTAAAATGCACTCAACAACTCCATCTTCAAAATAGAAAATAGTTTTCTTTAAGTTCCACTTTTTCCCTCTATTATTAACTCGATAGGAGTTATTAAAATGCACTCAACAACTCCATCTTCAAAATAGAAAATAGTTTTCTTTAAGTTCTACTTTTTCGCTCTATTATTAACTCATTAACTTTCTGCACTCCATTTCTCTTCAACTTAGCATCTCCATTGTAACCTAAGATCCACCTATCATGGGTAATACCCACCATAGAACTGTTCCCAATAATCCACCTTCCAAACTTTCTCAAAATGTTTCTTCCTTCAATTAAACTCTCTTCCAAACGGATGAATTACGGTAAAACTTTGCTTTCAAAATTCTCACCCAAAGAGCCTATGGATTATTTATAATTCTCCATGCTTATTTAGCTAAAAATGCAAGGTTTAGAAAATAGAAATTTTTAAACCCTAAACCACCCTCAAGTTTACTAGAACACATGTGTCCCAATTTATCCAATGTATTCATCTTTCTTTTTCACTTGCAACCCACCAAAACTTGGCTATCTTACTACTTAATTTACCACAAAATCCTTTAGGAAACTCCAAAACATTCATTCTATACGTGAGAATCGCTTGAACAACAGATTTTATCATAGTTTCTTTTCCATCTTGATTCAAAAGCTTTTGTTTCCAACCACTCAACTTTTCTTCAACTTTTTCCTCAATTCACTTCAAGGCATTACTCTCAGATGGTCTCCATTGGGCTGGTAGGCCTAGATATTTTCCAGGATGTTATCAAGACGAAATTCTTAAAATTTCCTCAACTCTAACTCTAGTTTTAAAAGGGACAACATTTCCAAAAGTTAAACTTGAGTTTTATAAATTTATTTTTCGTCCAGTAACTTCAAGATACGACATGTCAGCTGCTGTCCATGCTAACAAATCTATATTCCTTCTCAAGAAGTGGGTCAGCTTCGTTTTCACTTCATCTGGCAGGTTCTTTGCTATCATTGTAACCTGCTCGACTTCTGGTCCAATCTAGACTTTCTCTAGTTCTCCTTTTGGCTGAGGTCTTTCCGGAATATTTCTTTCGGGTGGCTCTAGGTCTACGACATGGACTTTGGCTGTCGTTTCCGGTTTTGTGGATCTTGATAGCTGTTCTTTGGAATCGTGAAACGTGGTACCATGGCACCTCTCTACTTCCGATACATCCCCTTTGAGTACTCCAATCTCACCACTGTCAGTGATGAATTTCATGGTGAGGATGAACGTAGCAATGATGGCCCCAACTTTGTTCAAAGTGGGCCTTCCGACTATTGCGTTGTACGCAAAATTGTGGTAACCACTAACCATCGAACCTTCACATTCCTTGTATCCGCGGGGTTTCCAATGGTAACCCATAAGGTGACGAAGCCATTTGGTGTTACCCTTTCTCCTGAAAATGCGACTAACTCGTCGGAATGAGCTTCTAAATCTTTCTTAGTGAGCCCGAGTGCATCGAAGCACCGTCGGAACAGGATATCGGCTGAGCTTCCTTGATCTACGAATACTCTTCGGATCTTGGTGTTGATTTCAAGTGTTGAGATTACTAGTGGGTGGTTCATGTTGTTGGTTGTCTGCTTGATCTCTTTCCAGGAGAAAATTACGGCAGGAGGTGGTTTGCCGGCTAGGGCTCTTGGCATTACTTCAACAGCGAGGCATGAGTGCCGGCTCCTTTTCGCTGATTTCTTAGATGGGGGGTTTCCCTCTTCTGGGATTTCCCCTGAGATCATTGCAATCTCCCGGTGCACACCATGCTCCTTAGGGTCATCCTTTTTCCTGTCAGTTTTGCCTTTCGGACTGTTCACTCTTTGCCTTACTCTTCTGTCGTCGTCCCTTTGTCTAAACTTGTTGGTGTATTCATGGAATTTCCAATTCTTCAATCCTTGCTCGACAAACTCGAGAAGGTCCCTGTATTCTTCCATGTCGTTCCTAGTTTGCTTGTGGTATTTGCAATACAAGCTTCTATCCCCCTCCCCCTTTGTACATTTTTTATGGCCCTCGGGGATGGCACATTTTCAACTTGGGATACTTCATGTAAGAACTGAGTTAGAGATATGATGAGGGGGTTATAGTACGACCTGCTGGGCCTTTGCTCCTTGCACCACTTTTCCTCCCGGATATTGTCTTTCTTGTTCCGATAAGTTCTTACAGCAGTTTGGCCTTCTTCCTGTTGCAAGTAGTCATGAGATCTTTCTTGGATTTCCTTCATCGTCTTAGGTGGCCTTTTGGTCAAACTTTTCAGGAAGTGTGTGTCCTCCCTTAGCCCTTTGACCAAGGTCATTAAAGTCGCCTGTGACTGCAAACCTTCGATCTATGTGCACTCCGCGTTGAAGCGGTCCAGATAGCTCCGTAGGGTTTCCTCATACCTTTGCACGATCGAGTATAAGTTTAGGCAGGTCTTTGGGAGTCTCCGACGGGTCGTGAAGTTCTTCATGAAGCTATCGGCCATGTCTGAGAAGCTATCAATGCTGTTAGGTGGGAGGGAATTGAACCAAGTTAAGGCATCTTTCTTCAGGGTTATTGTGAAGGCTTTGCATTGTATGGCATCAGTAGCATTTACGAACAACATCCTATTTTCAAAGGCATCTAGGTGGTGTTTTGGATCTGTGGTTCCATCATAAGGTTTGATTTCCACAGGATACCTAAACTTCTAAGGAATTTCTTCCGCTAAGATATGAGGTGAGAATGGGTGCTTGCTTTTTTCCCTTCCAGCTACTTTGGTAGCTACGGTTGACGGCTTCCATGTACGGTCTTGTGACTCTGCTATCCTATTGTCGTTATCAACAGGGATAGGAACTTTACTGTTTAGTTTTTCTGATCGATCTTTCTCCCTTTTCTCTGCTTCGTCGAGGATGGTTTGTTGCTTTTTTGCAAGCTCTTCCGCTCTTCTCATTGCTTCAGTAGCAATTGCTGCCTCCCGAGTTTGCCTCTTTAGGAGTTCCCTCAGGGCCGCTTCTGACTGCTGGATGGTTTGGTTTCCTTGGTCGACTTTCTTCTTGGGGGTTGGTTAGGGGTGGCTGTTCTCACCGGCTCCTTCATTGTTGATTGGGATCTCCTTCATAATCCCCTTAGAGTCTTGGCACTACACTTCTATCCTTCGAGTATGAGGTTCCCCACAGACGGCGCCAATGTTAAGGTTGGATTGCTTAACGTTTGTCCAAAGGACTTTGGATGGGATCCCGAGCCTCAATGATCAAAGTAAGAAGACGCGTCTTCGGATGGTTAAGTTCTCCGGCGTAACCGAGAACTATAACGGAGAAGGAGATTGATGTGTGTAAGAATGATCCTAAAATCCCATAATTAGGATTATGGGGTTCTAGGTCGAATATGGAGGGTAGGGTTAGAGAATAAGTACCTTGAGGGGGTGTTGCCCCCCTGTTTATATAGTTTTAGGTGGTTGAGATCCTGGTGGGATTTGTTGGGATCGTATCATATTTTTTGAGATTTGGTTCGATCTTTTTCCTTTGTGGGCCTTTTACTCATCGCCTTATTTTTAGTGGATGGTCGAAGCTCGATGCTCAAGATTTCAAAACATTTTCTTTGGTAACCAATTTCAAAACTTTTAAAACAGAAACAAAATCATCTGATAAAATTACAGGAGCAAAACACGTTATTGGACATGGTTTTTGTAAATATTGGATAGTATGCTGCTTCTCATACGAATTAATAGTACGACATTTTGGGCCGAGGATGCTCTTTATATTTTTGTTTCAAGGTTTTTGTTTGTTTTAGGTGTAATTTGATTTTGCGTTTGGGTTTTCTTTGCAAAACTTGAATGCATTTATACTCCCCAAAAAAATTAGTACATATAAATTTAAAACAAACAACATTTTATACTTTTAAAATTAGTGTAATTTGATTTTTTTTGTCCAGTTAGATTGATTTTGCATTTTAAATAATGGAGAGAGAAAATATAAGACACTAAATCTAAAAATGTGTTTCTTATATTTATTTAAATAAATCTTCTTAAATAAAGACTAAGTTTTATTGTTTAGCTAATTGTAGGCTTTCTGCCCCACATTTAATAAAACGATATATACCTAATTTTGGTGAACTTTAATTATTCTCCAACCTCCTATTCGGAAGTTCAACTTCTAAGAAAGTGTTAAAGTACTATTTTAGTTTTATGATTTTGGTCAAAAATTAAAATTGTCTTTAAGATTAGGGTAAAGTATCGTTTACGTCCCTAACGTTTGGGGTAAGTTTCAAAGATGTCCCTAACGTTTAAAATGTCCTATTTATATCCCTAACGTTTTTAAATCGTATCAATTTTGTGCTACCATCAAGCAATTATAAAATCACTAACAAAGACATACACGTATAAGTTAGTTTATAAAACCAAAATATTATAAGTGACATGTTCACTTCATTCGTATTTATTATTATTTTTCATATTATACGAATATAACACAAAGATCCAAAGAAGAGAACCATGGAACGATTCTTCTTCCTCACCCAAACTTTACCTTTTTTTTAATTGTTCGAGTGTGATTGTGGTAAATATTGGCTCTAGAAAGCTATTAGTTAATTTATTTTGCATTTGGAAGAGTCGATTGTTAGGATTTATACTAATAGAATTAACGGTGGGATAAAATTGATATAATTTTAAAATGTTAGGGACACAAATAAAACATTTTAAACGTTAGGGACATCTTTGAGACTTACCTCAAACATTAGGGAGAAAACGATACTTTACTTTGTTTTTAAAATCATTCCTAATAACTTTTACTTTTGTTTTAAAATCACTCAAATCATTCCTAATAACTTTTACTTTTGTTTTAAAATCACTCTTTCGATTTCAAAATTTTTAAAAATAACATTATTCATCTAATTATATCAAGGAAAATTCTAGCATGATCACACCATTCTGGTCTTCTAGTGATGACATATGAGTTATGCTTATCATTAGGTGACAAGTGAAAAATAGATCATTCTGAATTTATGGCAGGCACATGCTTCCATGCTCAATAATACCACGTGTCAACAACTCATTGGATCAGACAAATATTCTCATTGAAAGATAGTTATAACTGTTGGTTTTCATCTACATGATAACCACCAATAATACCTCTAATAAAAGTCTTTTTTGAAATCCAATGATATTGTTGAACGAATCACAACTTAAAATTTAAATTTCATATACTTACTCAAAATTTTGTTGTGGTCTTGGTAGTGATTATCATGAACATGCAGGGAAGTAATGGTGGTAGATGTGATATAATTTAAAGGGTAATTTTATCGTTAAAAAAATTGATTTAGCGGGACAATTTTAAAAACTAAAATAAACATTATGAATCGGATTATTTTAAATAAAAAAACCTTACAGACGATTTTGATTTTCGATTAAAATCTAATAAATCAAAGAAAAAGTTTAGGGGACAAATATAATTGGTGGCCAATGAAAACACACAAAACCCTAGCCCCTCTTTCTCTACAAAAATCCTAGCCTCTTTCTCTCTTCCTTCCTCCCTCCACCGCACCGCCACCGCATTACCGACCATCGCCGCTCAATGCACCACTCTTCGCCGGTGCTCTTCTTCACTGCACCGTCGCCGCTCACAGCACCACCTTCGAGATCTCCTCTCTCTCTTCCTTCCTCGTTCCACCGCATCGCGTCGCCGCCGCTTCTTCAGCCTCAACGTCTGACTCTGGCAAGGCCTTGATAGAAGCAACAAGGCAGAGCACAACGCCGATTTGTGCGTTAGCATCCTTCACCAGAGCCGTCTATTCTTCTTATTGTTCGCGCGATCTAGGCGACTGCTGCTGTGTCCCTGTTCGGTAACTCCTCCCTCCCTTCTTCTTCTTCTTCTTCTTCTTCTTCTTCTTCTTCTTCTTCTTCTTCCTCTTGCGTTCCTGTTCGGCGGTAATGACAGTGGTGGTGGTGAGGTTAGGGTTAGGCCGCGGCGGTGGTGGTGGTGAGGTGAGATGATAATTATATTCTGTTTTGGATGATAATTTGCATATATTTCGGATGATAATTATGTTGATGAGGGTTTAAGGTTTAGAATTATGGATAATAATTGTAATCTGTTTCGGATGATAATATTTTTTTAGTTTCGGATGATAACTTTGGTTGGTTTTGGATGATAACTTCTAATTGAACTTATTGGCTTCCTAAGAACTCCCTAATATTGGTTCCATAGCACTACTCTAAATCAAAATATACTTACCATTTTATAAATTTCTAGAAAACACACCCTAATAACTAGCTCAAAGATTGGCCTACTTTTTAGTCTCATTTCAATTTTTTTTTTAAAAAATAAAACTAGCTTAAGGGTTTGATTAATTCAAACAATTGCTTACTATTTTTTCAAAAAATCTATAAAAGATAAAGATTAAAAAAAATATAAATCAAACATATTCTTATTATTCCTTCTAGTTAGACTTAGAAATTCGTCATCTTTTTTCACAATTCTCAGCCAACTGATGCGCTATGTGTTCATTAGTATTTAAATACTTAATTAACAATAAATCTCTTTTAAATTATTCATATATAATAATTATACAAAAATAATATGTAAGCATTAACTTTTATAAATAATTACATCAATAATTATTAAAAAAAAATATGAAAGGAAAATGTTATATATAATAAACATATTTATGCATCTAATATCTTTTTTATATATATCTTAAACATAATTTTTCTTTCTTTACATATAATTTATCAAAGTAGTCTTTATGTAATTGAACCTATAATGGTAACGTTTCTTTTTTTGGTAGTTTCATGTGAAACTCAAATTCAAAGCTTCTTATAATAAAAAAAAAAAAATAACACAATATAAATTGAAAAGAGATAATTTTCTCCTATTCCAAAACAACTTAGGTTACCCTTAAAATATATATAGGCACGGGCACGTGGAAATGATATCCATGTCTATATGTACACCATCGCACTTGCATTGCCCACTTGTCGATTTCACAACTCACACCTCTTTCGGTTAAGTTCTAGACTAGCTAGACTAGATATATAGCACCAATAAATAAATGCATTGTACGATAGAATTGACCTACGAAAAAACATGAACCAAACAACCAAAGCAAACTAAAACCATTGTTTCTATCCAGAACAGCACCGAAATTAACCCTTCATGGGACTCCCCTCCCGTTCCTTCCTCCTCTCATTACGTTTCTTGCTTTATTTATCTTTTTGTATATTTATCACTCAGTTTTCTCGCCCCCTCCTTTTTTTTTTCTTTCTCTTTGTTAACTGTATACCACGTAACCCTTTCTTCCACACACATACACACAAAGAGGCACTCATAATCATTCTCAATCTCCCACCACCATCTCCGTCGCTACGATGTTGCCCTATGCAACCCTCTCAGAGGCGGAGGTTGCCTTAGGTCGCAACCTCACGGCGGCGGAGACCTTATGGTTGAACTACACCGGCAAGATGCCGAATTTAATCGTGTATTGTCACACCATCGCACTCCTCTTCTTTGTATTCTCACTTGCACCCTTGCCGGTGGTCTTCATTGAGTTAAAGCGTCTGAACCCGTTTGATTCCCACAAGATTCAGCCCAAGGTTCGGTTGTCCTTGAAGGAGATGTTCAGGTGCTACAAGGATGTTATGTTCTTGTTTTTTTGTATCGTCGGTCCCCTCCAATTCATTTCTTATCCTTTGTTCATCAAGGTATGTATCAAATTCTTATCTGCCCTACTAGGCTACTATCATATACGAGAAGGGAAAACAATATATAACCAATTTTAAGTTCTTCCTTCTTTCTTTCTTTAAATCAACAATAATTCACGCTTCCAACTCCTATTCTTGGTTGGTCACAACATACACAATATACATAGGGAGTACAAATGAAAGAAAAATTATGTAAGTTTTATTATTATTTTTTTTTATAAAATCATAGTCGTCAAATACTCTTTAATATTGCTCGTGTTGCTTGTGTGTTATATATACTTTAAAAACATAGATGCAGAACCGTTAAATATTATATTTGAATAAATTATAATCTAATAATTTGGAAGCATAAGTGCATGAGTCGTCAGTTAACAGTTAACATGTGTAGGTAGGTGAGTAGTCGCTTTAACAAGTCTGTACTGCACATCTTCCAAATGCCAATAATTAGAAGATGCAACATACAAACAAACCTTCACACCATATGATACTGCCGTAGGGGTCATAGTGTCAAACCTCACGGTGGCCGAGTCGCGGAGATACTTTAATTTGTTTCAAACACTCATGTGACTAATGACCCAGTTATAAGTTATTACTGCTCATTGTCCTCCACAACATCCTCTTTAATTTCCGTTCCTAATCTTCAGTCTGGCTCTACTCCCTTATGTCTTCATTGCTCTCAACAAGAGCCTATACACCTATTTGATTTGATTCCCACAAAATTAAATCCAAGCCAAGGTCCATCACTCCTTCAAAAGAAGAACGTGGTGGGGATGGAAGTTATTTTTACGTGAAAATAATAATTAAAAATGATTAAATAATTACTAAATTATTATGCAGTTTGTTGGGATCAGGATGGGGCTGCCATTGCCATCGGTGTGGGAGGTGGTTTTGCAGCTGGTGGTGTATTTCTTAATAGAGGACTACACGAACTACTGGCTGCACAGGTTCCTGCACGTGAACAGATGGGGGTACGACAACATTCACAGGGTGCACCATGAGTACGAGGCTCCAATTGGCTACGCTGCACCCTACTCACACTGGATAGAGATCCTTCTCCTTGGGATCCCCACCTTTCTTGGTCCCGCAATTGTCCCTTGTCACTTGATCACCTTCTGGTTCTGGATAGCATCGCGCCAGCTTGAAGCCATTGACACACACAAAGGGTAAACTTACACCCTCCTCTCTTGTGCTTTTTCCCATTTTTTTTAAAAAAATTCTTTTACTATACGCCTATTTTTTTTAGAAGTATCCGTGTCAATAAAAAAAATTTTAAATAATTTTTTAGTACGGCTAAATATATAATTTGAGTATTTTTAATGTTTTTTATTTTAAAACTATTTAAATATAAAACTTAATAAGTTAAATTAACTATTTAAATGTTTTATTTAAAAATAAAAATTTATTTTATTAGTTAAAATATATTATTTATCTTTTAAATTTTATAAAATTCACTTATTTTTTATATATATACTTGTGTATTCATACTTATTTTTTTTTAATTTTTGTATTCCATACTTGTACATGCGTATACTATTCTCAACCTAATATTCCACCGTATAAAAGCCTGATAGTTTTAGAAAATAGTTTGGAGTTGGTTTAGTGTGTTAGTTTAGGTGGTTGAAGAATATAAGATGATAACTTTGATTAGAAAAATAGTTTAGATATAGTTTGAGAAATTTGATTGTTTTATTATTTATGAAGAAGAAAGTACAAAAGGTTTGATGCTTGTGTTTGTAGTTATAGTTGGTTTTCTAGTTTTTGGTTGATTACTAAATGGGAATCTTGGTAACCTATTTATAGGCTTAACAAGATGAAATCCTAGATAAATATCCAAGATATTTTCTAGGATTTTTCTAGATAATATGCTAATAATATCTTAGATATTTAGTTTAGATTTTTCTAGATATATCCTAGATATTTCTAGTTATTGGTTTATTTATTTAGTTTCTAGATTTTTCTTTTATAATATCTAGATATTTATTTTGATCATACAAATATCTAGATATTTCTACAAATGTGTAGCAATATTAATACTCCTCCTTGATGCACATTTGAGTAACTCCAAGCATCTCTCGAAATAGTTCGAATTTTGATCTCGGTAGCGCCTTCGTGAAGATATCTGCTAGTTGCTCCTCCGTGTTGCAGTACTCGATCTTTATCTTTTTCTCTAATACAGCTTCGCGTATGAAGTGATACTTGATAGCTATATGCTTTGTTCTGCTATGATGTACTGGGTTGTTCGCCATAGCTATTGCTGACTTGCTGTCGCATAACATAGTTGTAGGCTCTTCTTGTTTTTCGTTGATATTTTCAAATATTTTCCTTAGCCATATTGCTTGACTAGTAGCATTTGCGGCTGCAACATACTCAGCTTCGGCAGATGATTGAGCCACGGTTTCTTGCTTCTTTGATGCCCAAGAGAATACTCCAGATCCCAGTGTAAACGCATATCCAGAAGTACTTTTCATGTT
>JASCZI010091807.1:5472-15892 GCA_036250425.1 Stylosanthes scabra | reverse complement strand
CGAGATTGCGTGTGATAAATCCGTGCGAGATCATGATTAATGATATCTTGATCCTTTACGGATTTATTGAGCAAGGCATTGGGTAGTATGGCTTTGGGCCGATTTTCCCGAACTAGGGGCTCAATGCGTGCACCTTAGGGATTTGGGCCGTTTAGGCCCAATATCCGGAACATAAACGAATTTGAAATTCTATTTTACCAACAAATTTAATTCAATATAGTCAATAAATATAATCAGTAATTTATTTACATATAGTAACTCTATAAATATGAGTGCAAAATATATATAACATGAGTGTAATATTTATAAATTATGTGTGCAAAATATAATAAGTATGGATAAAAAATATCAACTAATTACATACTAACCAAAAATAATAAATTCTGCTAGTCATGTAGCATTATTCTAAACGAATATAATAATGCGGCTTAATTGGATTATTATATATAAAATATAAATTTCTTTGTTTTTGTTTTCATTACACAATAACGGAGATTATGCCTAATATTGGACTTTGAGAGGAATGGCGAATTGGTTATGGTTTTAATTTCACGTTTTTTTTTACACAATTAAGAACCTAGCTTGCAACGTGAATCTTTTGAGGCTTCTAGTTCTAGCTATATTTTTGCTGGGACATTCATATTCTTTTGGTGGACATACACCATACCCCAGCATACTGAAGACAAAAATAAAATAGAGTTTACAATAATAATTTTTTTAAAAAAAAGAAACGTCATATAATGAAACCAGTTGCAAAAGACGAGTTGGCTGTTGATCATTAATGAAACCAAAATGTTAATTTGTTCCGGCGTTTGAGATTTTGCAGTTAGATTGAAGCAATAAACTAGTCCTTGATATCATTCAGATGCATGTGCATGATGCTTAATATCTATGTTTGTAACTTCAAAATGGCAAAGAGCTGAATTTCCATCAAGTGCTTTGTCATAAAAATATGGTCTGTAATCCTGCAATAATGTTTAATTTCCCTATAAAGAGGAAAGTTATCTTCAGAAAATAGTCCTCGATGGGGCCATAGATTCTTGTTGATGGAGAGTGATCATGGGTGATGAACATTGCAATTTATACTCTCTCCTCAATTAGAACATGATATGTAGACACAGCAAGTGTTTGAAACCTATGTTCTTTGAAAACTATATTCTGTGACATCATATTTCATCTTTGCAACATAAAATGATCCAGAGCAGAATTGCCGCCAAGTCCTTTGCTATAGTAATAAGCATTAAAATCTTGTAATGATGTATCCCTATACAGAAGGGGGTTATCTTGTGAAAGTAACTCCTTGATGGGTCCATATATTCTTTGTGATGGGTAGTTATCAAGAGTGAAAAAGCACGCAACTGATACTCTTGGTCCTCCATGGTTTGCCACAACTCGATGCTCCACACTTTTGAACTTGTCATTAGATATCAGCTGCAAATCGTAACATAAATTAACATTATTACACTGCATATGGAGAACAAACAATTGAAATTTAGAATGATCAATGAATGAAATACTGGACTCACTTGTAGCATATCTCCAATGTTAACTATCAAAGCAGAATGAAGCGGGGGAACATTGATCCACTGGTTTTGCCACAGAACTTGTAGGCCACCAATGTGATCTTGGAGCAGAATTGTGAGAAAGCCAGGATCTGAGTGTTTGCTAGTGCCAAGAGTGAGTTCAGGCTGAGGACATGGTGGATAATAGTGACACAGAATCGAATGGCCTTTTGCACAATCTATGCTTTCAAGATATTCAGGGCTCAGTCCAAGTGCTTCTGATAACAATCCAAATAAAATCCTCCCCAATACCTTCATCTGTCTTGAGTACTCCATTATTCCATCCCTGCAAACCAGTTTCATTTCACAGCTAAATTAAACAGCATAAGTACCCAAAACTTTGGTTCCCTCTAAATCAAATCACATTCTCCTAATCATACTAGCTAATACATCTTTCTTCTAACTACATACTCAGTTACTAAAATAATTTTTTTCCCAGGATATCTCTCAATCCGACTAATCCGGATCTGAGGTCTATTTAACGGTTTGCCGGTGTCCAATGAGCTGCTGCATGCACAAGGCGAAATTCCAACCCAACATTTGCTTAAGTGATTAGTGAGCTAACCATTGTACCAACCCAACCTGGTTTCAGTTACCAAAACAATAAAATCTTTATCTTAATAGAATAATATGCAACAGATAAATAATCAATCTTGATAAATGAATTGCAAATTTTATTCTGAATTCTGAAACTCAAAGTTATAGTACCAACCTACAAAGCAGAGGCAATTCTTGAGGAAGAAGAGGATCAGGAGCCATAACACAGAAGAGTGTGTCTCTCCAATTAGCATACCTCGTACGATACAGATCAAAGTTGCTACCATACTTCACCTTCTTCATCTTCTCCCTCGTGTAATACTCTCCCTTCACCTCCTGTGGCAACTCGTGGAACTCACGCGCCGCCCTCAGAATTTCTTCCAACACCTTCAATGGCACCCCGTGATTCACAACTTGGAACAGCCCCACCGTCTCCACCGCCTCTCGGACTCCGGAAACCACTTTGGCGTGGTCTCCGCAGAGGTCGATGACTGGAATCTTGAACTGGGATGGAGTCTGGTGATCGGCGGCGAGTTCTTCCGGCGGGCGGATGAAGATTTGTGGGAGTTTGCTGATGCCGGAATCAACAAGGCCTTTGACGCCAGCTTTGGATTCATCGAAGGATTTCAGTTGCTGGAGACGATCATAAGATATTGAACCTCCACCGGTGCCGGCGTTAGACATCGCCGGAGTGTACAAAATCTTCTTCTATTGTCAACTATGAATGGATAATAAAAGAAAATTTTGGTTAACAGAGTTTTTGAAAACCAGACTGGACCGGTGGATTTAACTGAGTTAATAAAAAAACCAGACATTTGTTCCGGTTGACTCAAAGAACTGTTAAAAAAAAATTGGGAAAAACCGTCTGAACAGGATAAAGGAAATTTCTTTCTAGCAGACTCTTAAAAAATAATAATTCTATATGAATAAATGATTTTAATTTATCAAATCTAGAATTTTATTTATTTATAATTTTTTATATTATTTGATATCAAAATAATATTCTATTTAAAATAAAAATAAATTACTAAATTATTTATTCAAATAACATTATCTCTTAAAAAAATATTATGTTTAGACTTTTTTCCATTTATATCCATTATTTTTTTAATGATTCTAATAAATAAAAAAAAGACATTTAAAAACTGAGCATATGAGTAATGCTTATGGCCTTATGCTAACACTGATGATAACAAGCTAAGAAAATAAAAATATGCAAACATTTCCTATATTAAACTAATTGATATCCTTGTTAAATGTTAACAAAATTCTTTTAAATTAATAATTTTCTCAATGACAAAAAAGAAAAAGAATTACACATTTACAGACAATAACGCTGAAGTCATTATTCAAGGAGTTGTCAACTTGTCATAAAGGTTTTAGTCACCATGCCATTGGAATATTGTCTTAAAAACAAGAACAACAAAAAATTTTGACCCAAATTCTCTTGTGTACGTCAAAATGTAACATGACATACATCCTTTTTATTTATGTATGGCAAGTTATTAGAAGTTATTTATGACTTTGAAGTATTGATCTAAGTCTAATTCCATGGCATAATTAACCCGTTAACTTAAAATGGGAAAGAGCTGCATTGCCATGGTTACGCAGGCCCTTGCTATCATAGTAAGCAATGAAATCCTTGAGTGATGTATCCCTATACAGTGGAGGGTTATCCTCTGACAAGAGTTCCTTGATGGGGCCATACATTCTTCTTGTTTGATGAAGATGAAGAGTGAAAAAGCATGCCACTGATACTCTTGGCCCCATATGATTTGCAAGCACACGGTGCTCCACACTCTTGAATTTGTCATTAGACATTAGCTGCAGTACAGTATCATATTATTGAGAAAACAGTTCCAAATTATCCATCTTATATATGTAATAATGCATTTTCATGATCATACTAGTCATGATTATAGAACTGAAACACTAATTTAAAAGAATTGGACTTACTTGTAGCAAATCTCCAATATTGACTACTAGAGCTCCATGAAGAGGAGGCACATCAATCCAGCCATTTGGGGTCAAAACTTGAAGGCCACCAATGTGATCTTGAAGCAGAAGAGTTAGGAAATCAGGATCAGAGTGTCTGGTAGTTCCCATGGTGAGTTCGGGCTGAGGGCATGGTGGGTAATAGTGGTACAAAATTGTGTTCCCTTTAGCACAATCCAAGCTTTCAAGATGCTCAGGTTTAAGTCCAAGTGCTTCTGATAGCAACTCAAATAACACCTTCCCCAGCACCAGCACTCGCCTTGAATATTCCACTGTCACTTCCCTGCAAATTAAACTAGGTTAATTATTATGTACTCTAAATTAATTAATAATTGGTAATAGTAATTAATAATTACTTCTACCTGCATGGAGGAGGAAGTTCTTGAGGATCAAGGGGTTCAGGAGCCATAACACAAAACAGTGTGTCTCTCCAATTAGCATAGTTTGATTCATACAAATCAAAGTTGCTAACATATTTCACTTTCTTCATCATCTCCCTTGTGTAATACTCTTTCTTCACCTCCTGTGCCAGCTCGTGAAACTCACGTGCCGCTCTCAGCATATCTTCGAGTACCTTCACGGGGATCCCGTGATTCACTACCTGGAAAAACCCCACCGTCTCCGCCGCATCTCTTACTCGGTCCACGACTTCGGCACGGTCTCCGGCGACATCCTTGAGGTCGATGACCGGAATCCTGTACTGGATCGGTGTCGGTTCTCCCGGAGAAGGTTCGCCGGCGGCAAGCTCTTCCGGCGGTCGGATGAAGATTTGTGGGAGTTTGGTGATGCCGGAGTCAACGAGACCTTTGACTCCGGCTTTGGATTCATCAAAAGCCTTCAATTCTGTCAGGCGGTCGTTGATTGGCGGATTCCCGGCACCGGCGGCAATCATTGTGGTGGTGATTTGTGACAGTGATTAGTCTTACAACCTTACCAGATTTGGCTTCATGTTTTATCTCTCTGGTTATCTAAGATCACATCCACTCATCCAGTAACCTTTGTAGTTTCTGATATCGCACGTGCTAATCCTGTGCAAGGTTGTTTGTTAGCCACACGTGTGATGTAAGCCGCTGCCATGTATTAGTTAGTTGTGTTTTTAATGAGGGGAACACCGTGTCAAAGAGTATTTGGACACCACAATGTGCGGTCCAAATTACATGCACAGTTTCAACTAACAATTTAGTTTCATCATAACAAGTCAGATAACAACTTTATCAGAAAGGAGGTAGAAGAACCAGCGGTGAAAGTACAATGTTACTATGATTGATAGGCTATTCATCGTATAAAAAAATGTAATATTTTATTGAAAATAAAAAATTAAAAAATTTTATTCGAATTTATCATAAACCTGGTCCATGAGACATTTTCGTAGAAGAACATGGTGACTACTACTGAAGAAGGAAATCAAGTGTAACCGAATCTGCCTATGACAAACAAAGGGAGCTTAAGCTTCTTGATGATTTAAAGGCAGGTGTGAAAGGCCTTGTTGATGCTGGTTTTTCTAAGATTCTAAGGATCTTCATCCATGGCAACCTTAACACATCTTCCTCTGCTACCAATAATAACAATAATTTAATGTTTTTGCTTAAAAATTGTAATTTTATAATAACTATATAATTATATGAAACTAAATAATTATTTGACTAACCGAGTAAATCAACTTTAAATCAATTCGATTACATAACTCCAAACTTTATTTTACGTCAAACCACCATCCCATATGACATGGCCTATATTAAGTCATACACTCCCATGTTGGTGACAAGGGTACTCTAAATTTATTATTATTATTATTATTATTATTATTATTATTATTATTATTATTATTATTATTATTATTATTTATCTTAAACAAATTTGGGTCGTTCTTCTCCAATTTGTTTCCCATTTCAATCTCCATTCCATCTTTACTGGGCCATATTGACATGATTTATCATTCCTCTAATTCACGTGAAAATTAAAGTAGAAGGTTTAATTGCTTTGATCTGATCTGACACCATATATATATCAACATGCTTTACAGCCATACGTGTCGATTCCTCATTGATTGATGGATAATATCTGTAACTCTATACCGTGTCAAAGAGTATTTGGACACCACAATCACAATATGCAGTCCAAATTTACATACAAAATTTCAACCAACAATTTAGTATCATAACAAGTCAGATAACAACTTTATCAGAAAGGAAGTAGAAGAACATGGTGATGACTACTATTGAAGATGGAAATCAAGTAGAACATGAATCTGGTTATGACAGGCAAAGGGAGCTTAAGCTTCTTGATGATTCAAAGGCAGGTGTCAAGGGCCTTGTTGATGCTGGTTTGTCTAAGATTCCAAGGATCTTCATCCATGACAACCTTAACACATCTTCTTCCTCTGCTACCAATAATAATGTTAGTATTCCAGTCGTTGACTTGGGATCACTGCATGAACAAGGTAGCTCACGGCATGAAACCATTGAGAAAGTGAAAGATGCGTGTGAGAAATGGGGGTTCTTTCAAGTGGTAAACCATGACATTCCACAGAGTGTTTTGGATGAAATGCTTGATGGGGTGCGTGGATTTCATGAGCAAAATGCTGAGGTGAAGAGAGAATTCTACTCACGTGATATTTCGAGGATGGTGTATTACAACACCAACTTTGACTTGTATACAACTCCTGGGATTAATTGGAGGGATACACTGTCTTGTGTATTGGCTCCAAGGCCACTTGATCCTCATCTTCTCCCTTCAATCTGCAGGTATATATGGTTTCTACTTTCTATTTGTACAAAGAATAGAACAGAACTTCATCATGCTAGTGATTCCACACTTGTTCTTTTTAAAGTAACGTTTCTTGTTTGAATCTTATTTAATTTGCCTTGAATCTAGCAGAAAGCTAAGGGATCTACAACATGCTAGTACTTAGTTAGTTACACTGAAATTTTAGTTCATAATATGAATTGTGTTAGTAAGATTAGTATATAACAATATTTGGTGAAGCTTGAACTTGTTGAAGTCTTCTATTCATGACTTGTGTATTGACTTATGAGTCCATTTGGTGAGGGTGTCATATTAAATTTGGTAACCACACCTTGATATAATTGCTCTATAATCTTATTAGAATTTTGTGTCTTCTAGCTATTCATGATGCGGAATTCTAATTTCCTTGCAGAGATATAATAATTAAGTATGCAGAGTATGTTAATAAATTGGGACTAGTTCTATTTGAATTGCTCTCTGAGGCATTAGGACTTAATCCCAATTACCTCAAAGATATAGATTGTGCAGAAGGACTTTTCATGCTTAACCATTATTACCCTCCTTGTCCTGAGCCTGAACTCACCCTGGGAACAAGTGGTCATTGGGATTCTAGCTTCCTCACTGTTCTTCTACAAGACCAAATTGGTGGACTTCAAGTCTTCTATGAAAATCAATGGACTGATATCACTCCCATTCCTGGTTCTCTCATTATTAACCTTGGTGATATGATGCAGGTAGTGATAAGTGATTATTTCATCAATTTTTTATATATATTTTTACACACTGCTTTGTGTTTATGTGAATTCATGTCTCAAACATTCTTAACAGCTGATCACAAACAATAAGTTTGTGAGCTCCAAGCACAGAGTTTTGGCTCAAAAGATAGGTCCGAGAATTTCGGTTGCATGCTTTTTTAGACAGCATCTTCAACCTGAGACTTCAAAAGTTTATGGACCAATAAAAGAGTTGGTGACAGAAGAGAATCCTGCAATCTACAAAGATATCACAGTGAAGGATTTTATTACACACTATTATGCTAAAGGGCTAGATGGTGTCTCTGCACTGGAACACTTCAAGCTATAATGCATACACAGAATTCAGAGTTTCAGCATCATGCCCGGTTTATATTTCAGCATGGTAGACAACACTGCTTATAAAACTCAAGTTGAGTATTAAATAAGAACTCTGAAATCTGTGGAAGTTGTTTTCATCATATAAAAAACTATTAAGTCATGGCAGTTTGAAGACAAATCAGAACATTATTTGATATATTTTTGAAGTATGAAAGTATATAATAATACGGCTTAATTACTCAAGTTATTGCATTCTCGCTGAATTTTTAATTAGTTTCGGTTTTTTTTTTCGTTTTTATATTATTTTTAAATTTATAATTAGATCTCTAATAATAATAAATATTAAAAAAATATATTTATAAAGTGTGAATTGTTATTATTTTTATACCATACATTTTACATAAGATCTATACTTGCATGGATATATTTTTTCTTCAATTTTCTGATTTATATACTACTAAAATATTCTCAACTTGCATGAATCAAAGTCACATATTTTCAAAGAGTCCGAAGTATGTTAAAAAAGAAAAATAATGTTATTCTACCATTCTAAAATAAAAAAATATGTCATATTTAGCTAGTTAACTATTAGTTGTTGTGATATCTTTAATTTAAAAATGATATATTTTGTTAATTCTTATAATTTCGTCGCAACATGAATCTAATTACAAAATTAAAAATAATATAGGAATCTAATTAAAAAAAAAATATAGAAATTTAATTAAAAATAGGATGAAACTATAGAAATTAGTAGAATAATTAAACTTAATAATAATTTAATATTTTAGGTTAAAAATGGTAATTTTATAATAACTATATATAAAACTAAATAATTATTTGACTAACCGAGTAAATCAACTTGAAATCAATTGGATTACGTAACTCGAAACTTTATTTTTCTTCAAACCACCATTCCACATGACATGGCCTACATTAGGTCATACGCTCCCACGCTCCCATGTTGCTGACAAGGGTACTCTAATTTTATCATATAGAATGATTTTTCTACACCCAATAAAAATAAAATACATAATCAATAAAAATTCAATCTAACATTAATCAATAATTTAAATTAAATATTCTATTTATTTAAGTTTTGAATATTCTATTTCTAAATTTTAAATATTCTATTATTTTCATTGTGGACGTTTTATAAATAATAATTATAAATATTTTATTTTTTATTGTCTAATTTATTAATTAAAAAATTATTTTTCCATTTTCGAATCTTCATCATTCTTCTGGTCCATAAGAAAATTAATGTAGAAGGTTCAATTGCTCTGATCTGGTCTGACACCATACACATGCTTTTCTACCATAATTGTCATTGTTGAATATCTGTCTCTATACCGTGTCAAAATCACATACACAAATTACAATTGAAGAAGAACAGTCCAAATTACATACACAATTTCAACCAACAATTAGTATCATAACAACAAGTCAGATAAGAACTTTATCAAAAAGGAAGTAGAAGAACATGGTGACTACTATTGAAGAAGGAAATCAAGTAGAACATGAATCTGGTTATAACAGGCAAAGGGAGCTTAAGCTTCTTGATGATTCAAAAGCAGGTGTGAAGGGTCTTGTTGATGCTGGTTTGTCTAAGATTCCAAGGATCTTCATCCATGACAACCTTAACACATCTTCCTCTGCTACCAATAACAATGTTAGTATTCCGGTCATTGACTTGGGATCACTGCATGAACAAGGTAGCTCACGGCATGAAACCATTGAGAAAGTGAAAGATGCGTGTGAGAAATGGGGGTTCTTTCAGGTGGCCAACCATGACATTCCACAGCGTGTTTTGGATGAAATGCTTGATGGGGTGCGTAGATTTCATGAGCAAGATGCTGAGGTCAAGAGAGAATTCTACTCTCGTGATATGTCGAAGACGGTGTATTACAACACCAACTTTGATTTGTATACAACTCCTGGTGTTAATTGGAGGGATACACTCGCTTGTGTATTGGCTCCAAGGCCTATTGATCCTCATCTACTCCCTTCAATCTGCAAGTATTTATGATTTCTACTTTCCACATTCTATTTGTAGAAAGAATAGAAGTATAGAACAGAACTCCATCATGCTAGTGATTCCAAGGTTTCGTGTTTGAATCTTATTTAATTTGTCTCGAATCTGGCAGAAAGGGAGTTACAACATGCTAGTACTTAGTTAGTTACCCTGAAATTTCAGTATATAACAATATTTGGTGAAATTTGATCCTGTGGAAGTCTTCTATCTTAGTTACAAGAGGAACTCAAGCAGAATAACGCAACTAAAATTTAGAGTCGAGAAATAGGCAAAGCTGAACACGATAATTTTAACTTTGGAGAATTTTGAAAATACACTGACTAAATGGTTAAATTACAAAGAAAAAATTTACAACACCACTCACTCACTTACACCTTACCATGAACCCTCACTATACATTCTATTATGTACTCTTACTCTTTCTTCCTTACACTACACCTCACACGCTCACTCTCTTTCTTTCCACTCACTACTCA
>JASCZI010091804.1:0-11985 GCA_036250425.1 Stylosanthes scabra | reverse complement strand
AAGAAGAAAAATCAAATACAACTTCATTTTCTGATGAAAAGACGATTCTGCCCCTGTTTTGCTCTGCTTCCCACACATATGCGTAGGACTCCACGCATATGCGTGGAACTTGATATCATTCAGCGCTGAGCTTGCATCTTCCACGCATAAGTGTGGACTTCCACGCCTATGCGTGGGTCTTGGTAACTTGGTCTAAGCTTGGTTGTCTTCCACGCATATGCTTACTTCAACGCATATACGTGGGTCTTGAATAACTTGGAGGATGAGCTTGCCTTCCACGCATATGCTTGCTGTTCTATGCATATGCGTGGCTCTGGCGTGGGCTAGCATGGTAAGGTCACGTTTGAGCTCTTCCATACGTGAGCTTCAAACGTGACTTGAGAGCTTTCCACGCATATGCGTGGACTTCCACGCCTATGCGTGGGTCTTGCGAAGTTTGGAATCACGCTTGAATGGCTCTGGCATGGGTTCAGCGTGGTTTGGAGTCACGCTTGAATGGCTCTGGCGTGGGTTCAGCGTGGTTACTTGCTGCCAAGGTGCCTTCCACGCATATGTGTGGATGAATGAGGCTTGGTGAAGTGAAGGTCACGTTTGAGGTTGTGTAAACGTGACTCTGGAACGTGAACTTGTTGGCTTCCCACGCATATGCGTGGACTTCTACACATATGCGTGGAAAGGATGAGGTAAAGGTGCCACGCCTAAGCGTGATAGAGTTGCTTAGGCGTGGATTGGGCTTGTTGTAGCACGCATATGCGTTGCTTCCAAACTTCGTTTCTTGCTCTGCAAGCTTCCTTTCTTCATTTTTCCTGAAAATAATCAATAAAATCATCAAAGTACCATTTATCTATTATAAAATGGTAAGTGTTGACATTTATAAGCATATTTAGTATTTTTGGATGATTTTAAGTTAATTTGAGGTAGAAAGTTATTCAAATAAGGAAGATAATTCTATAAAAATGCTCATGCATCAAGACACAAAGCATATCAGATAGCACATATAGCAGAAACACAAACAGATAGTTCAGACAACAGCAGATAACAGATATTATGCAGTTAGGCAAACCCAAGCAATGTCAGATAATTATGCATATGATGTATGTCTAAATCCTAATGGCTTGATGAGCTCACCCGGTCGGTTACTTTAGCCAAACCCGACCGGTCCAGTACTAGTCCCGGACCACTATCGGACGCACTTCCCCGAGGACAACTCGCTCGATGCCCCAACCATTTACGGTCTTTCTCTTATTCATATATACTTGGGGGGTTTCTCTCCTTTATATTGCATATATAACAACTGTGAATCGGGATGTTAGTACGAAGACCTCCCAGTCATCCACTACGTCCGATAGCCCGCTATTGTCGTAAGCCGGGTCGTTAGCCCCGTGGGCCCCCTCATGTCGCTTCGACTCACATAACGTCACCCGAAGGACGTTCATAGGCTCGATGATCAATGGTGAAACTAAGAAGTGAACCCTTAAACCACAACCATCATCATATTCATTTTAAAACACATGTTTTCTTGTTTTCAAAGGCCAGAATCGATTCCGGGATGAGAGGAATCGATTCCATGGAGCCATACAGAGAGCTTGTAGCCTCTGGAGGTGTATGAATCGATTCTAACTATACCAGAATCGACTCGGACCCTCATAAAACTTTTGAAATCAATTCTGTGGACATATGAATCGATTCTAAGGAGCTCAGGAATCGATTCTAAGGAGACGTTAGAGTTTGAAAATAAGCTAAGTTATTCGCATCGACTTCCAAAAGGTTCAGAATCGATGCATATCCCATGCCATTTGCCACTGTCTAATTCTGAACCGATTCTCACACTGACAGAATCGACTCGTTACACTTAGAATAATTTCTTGTTGAATTTCGAAATCACAGAGTCGATTCTAGCCTCACGAATTGATGCATATTGGCTCAGATTCGATCATTTACTCCCTGGACAATTGTGAATCTATTCCATGATGAACAGAGTCGATTCACAACTGTAGAATTCATCAAGATCTCCAGATTTAGGTCATCAGAATCGACTCTCCGGCAGGAAGAATCGATTCTCACGACACAGAATCTATTCTTTGTGTCAAAAACCAACTTTTTCCCAAAACCTTTGTTACCCAAAATCCATACCAAACATCAATTCATCCCATTTTCCAATCAAAACACAGTTTCCCAATACCCACCAACTCAAAAGTAATCACCATAACAATTCACTTCTTAATCCACATTGATCCATCAACCAATTCCACATGAAAATCATCAAAACAAGCACATATATACATGTTCAATCTCAAGCATGCATTCAAACACATAATCAAGCATTCAACATACGTTTTCAAGCAACTATATGAATCATACTAAGGAATCCTACTCCGTACCTCTTGTAAACACTTGATTACTAACACACTTCTTTGGAATTCACCAATTCTACCCAATTCCTAGCTTAAATTCCTTGAGAATGCTACAATCTACACCTCAACTGATGCTATCCTTCACCTCCTTGTCCCTATAATCCACAATCCAAGCATCAAGAACATAACCTTGAAGCTTAGGTCACCAACCACAAGAAAAGAAGAATTGAACCAGAATTCCCAAGTTCTTACCTTCAAGATTGGTATGTGTACGACGAGAGTGACGAGAGCAACGAGTAGCCACTGACGAAATGGCGATCGGAGCTTTGGAGTGCAAGTTGTGATTGAATTTGTGAGTGTGTGTTGGTTGAGAATTGAGAGAAATTGAGAGAGAGATGAGAGTGAGTGGTATGAGAGTGAGAGAGTGAGTGAGAGAATGAGTGGGGGTGTGTGTGTGTCATGCATGGGTGACATGCATGCATGCTGAGGTGTGAGTGTCATTAAGGGCGATTTCGTCCTTTCACTCCGTTCGCCCAACCGGGTCAAACTTTAACGTTAGGTGTACGTGTTTCTACTCTAATTACCCTTCTAAATATATTATATTAGGTTACTAATCTTTGGGATGTCACAATTATAGTTAGTTTCTATATCTATTTTTCTATTTTCAATGTTAAGCTATTAATTATTTAGGAGAGTAATGAATTTTTTTTTATTCTATAATCTGTACTTCAAGTTTACTATAATGGAAGTTCTTTTTCCTCTTGAGGATGCAACATGAGGAAAACTACATAATTCAGAGATGTTATTTTAAGTTCATTTAGTACTATGTCCATGATTCACCAATTACCACTTAGTATGCTGGAAGTTTGAGGTATGAATGGATGGTCGATTCCTGACAAATTATATTTGAGTAAATTACAAGTCAATTCATAATTACAAAAGCAAACCATTAGAAAGGTTCAAGGGACAACAAAATCATTAAGCTAAATTAAATAATGAACAATGTTAGTTATCAACTATTGAGTTTGTCCAACAAACTCCTTTTTCTCTCTGTATATATAATATATACACACACAAATATCTTGTCGATCAGCTACTCAAACTTAATTAGCTTAAACCGATTTAATTTATTGGTGTAGGTCGTTAGACCACATTGTATCCTGTATGGTGAGCTTAACAACCAAGATTAGAAATGAAGATTTTAAGCGCGGGATGGCGGCCTCCGCGACAATTTCTGAACTTAATTACATATGTAAAAAACAAATGTTGTCTTTAGTTTTCCTTATAGAAACTAAAGCCTCTAGGCAAAGTAGTGAAAGAATGAAAAGAAAACTAAACTTTGACAACATGTTTTGTGTAGAACCCTGAGGCTTGTCCGGAGGGCTATGTTTATTTTTGTAAACTAATATAAAGTTAAATGTGTATAATTGGTGTGATAGCTATATTAAATGTGTTGTTTCATGTAACAAGGGAGAGGACTAGGAGTGCTTATTTGGCTATGGAAACCCAAATCCAAGGAGAAGAAAAAAGCTGTCGAAAGAACTAACTCAAGCTTGCTTAGGTTCTGGAATTTCGAGATTGGTGGTGGGAAGCCTCAATTACATTTTTAATCGAGAGAAAAAGATTGGATTACAGCCAAAGCCAAATAGCCAAATACAAGCATTCACAAAATTTGTGGATGAAAATGCATTGATGGATTTAGAGTTACATGGAGCTAGATTCACATGGTTTAGCAAGCCAAGAAACAAATTCGTTACAAAAGAAAGAATTGATAGGGCGCTTGCAAATTGGGAATGGAGACTAATGTATCAAATTGCCAGCTCTGACAGCTGTAAGTTCAAACAATACACCTTTAATTTTGAACCTGGACCCTAAAATAACAGAAAGAAAGTAGTTCAACTTTAAAGCTTACTAGATTGATCATGAAGAGTGTGAAGAAGTCATTAAGAAAGGGTTGGAAAAGAAGAAGGAAGGACGAAAGGAAGACAATCAATGGAAGCTGCTAAAGGACAACAAGAGGGAGAACTGCAAGGATCATCTCTCAAAATGGATTAAGGTGACCTTTAAGAGAGCAAATAAAGAAATTGAGAAAAAAAAAGAATCAACAAATTGCAACAGCAAGGATCATGGGATGAACTAGAGGAGTTAATGAATCTGAAGCAAGAATTGAATAGGCTATGGAGACAAGAAATACTGGTGCCAGAGATCAAGAGTAAAGTGGTTGTAGTAAAGGGATAAAAAAAGCATTCTTCCATGCAACAACCATACAACGGAGGGACAGAAACAGAATCCAAAGACTAAAAAATGAGAAGAATGATTGGGTAGAAGGAGACAACAACATACTAAAGATGGTAGAAGATCATTTTAAGAACCTGTTCAAGGCTAGTAAAAATTTACAACAGGATCATTGCATAAATCTCATCCCAAGAAGGATCACAACAGGTATGCATAAGGAACTTCTAAAACCAGTGACTGATTTAAAATAAAAGAGGCTTCTTTTAGCACGGGAGCTCTTAAAGCTCTCGGTCTTGATGATTTGAATAGTCTCTTTAAAACATCGGAATAGCATAGGGAGAGATATTTGTGATATTGTTAACTTGTTCTTTAAAGAGAGAACTCTGCATGAGCAACTAGGAGAAACAAATATTGTGTTGATTCCTAAGGTTAGAAATCCTGAAAGTATTAACCAACTTTGGCCTATTAGTTGTTGTAATTTTATCTATAAAATCATAACAAAAGTGATGGTTTTAAGACTAAGAAAGAAAATACATAAAATTATTTCACCTATTCAAAGTGCCTTTGTTGGAAATAGATTCATTCAGGATAATCTTATTATTGTGCAAGAAATGTTTCAATCTTTAAATAGGAAAGGCAATAAAGGCTTAGAAAATTTGGTAATCAAGATTGATATGAACAAAGCCTATGATAGAATGGAGTGGAGTTTTATTAAAGCTGCCTTGAAAGCTTTTGGACTCAATGAGCAATGGACAGCTATGATCATGCAATGTGTTACTAATGTGTCTTATAAGATTAAAATTAATGGTAAGTTTGATAGACCCATATTTGATGATGGATTTTGCACTATAAATAAAGGGTTTATCAACCAAAATCACACAATTGCTAGTGAATAACCATGGTTTTAATCCTTTGCTTGTATATGTTCCTATAGATAAATATATGTCAACTTAGCCTTAAAAGTGATGGAAATTTATGAAATCTCATTCCACTTGGTGCATTGATATGTTTGCTAGTGTATTTCAGGCTTTTAGGGATTGAGAAAGACATAAGAAAAGCTAAGCAAGGCATTAGAAGCAAAAGGATCACAAGAGGAAGCAAAGAAGTGAGAAACAGGGCACCATGTGGTCGCACGGTCTCCTCGTGCGACCTCATGTGTCCCTGGGATCATTTCAGGATGCATTCTGCCAATACCCGCGCGACCACTGGGGTGGGAAGTCAAAGCTGCACTTTTGTTTGACCGTGCGACCGCACGGTACCGTCTGGCAGAATCAAAATTAAGGCTAAAATTTGAATTTCAAGTTTCCGGGCCAAGTCTAAGCCTCTTTGAAGGCCCAATTTTGACTTATATGAGGATGGAGCAGCTGAAACGCAAGAAAACCAATTCCATTAGGATCAATTTAGAATTTAGAATAGTTTTAAGAGGTTTTTGGGAGAGTTTTCCATCTCTCTCATTTTTTCTCTTCTAGTTCCTAGTTGTTCTTCAATTGTTCATCCATTTCCAGCCCTTCACTAGCCAAACTTTTCATTTTAATTCTTGTTTGAATGTTTGTTAATTGACACTCTTGTTTAGTTAATGCAATCTTACTTGTTTTCTCTCACTTGCTCATCTTTACTTCCATTATATCTCTTTTGTTCTTATGTTCATATTTCATACTTGCTGGAAATTATCTCTTGTGATGTTCTATTGCTATTCTCTTTGATGATTATTGATGTTTGTTGGTTTTCTTGTTGAGCTATTACAATTGCTAAAGTAGATTATTCATTTCTCTTGTTATTTACCATGTTTCCTTATTATGCCCACCAAGTATTTGATGTTTTGTTTCTCATGAGTATGGAGTAGTGTTCTTATATCTTGGTCATGGGTTGAAGTGTGGATGATCTGAGCCACTAATCCCTAAGGACAAGAATGGGTTAAGACCCGGGTTAAAATTGTTCCATTAACGCTAGGCTTTTGCTAGTGATGATTGAGTCCTTAATGAGGTGAACTTGATGGATTATTCGAGTTCCAAGGACCTAGGACCTTCACACTAGTGAGTTGCTTAGGACATTCGGAACGGGGTTAATTCCACCCATTTGACCATTTGACAGAGTGGGCTTAATGTCTTACGTGACAACCATTCATAATTGGGATTAGTGGTGAGTATAGGGACACATTATACTTCAACTCAAGACCAAGCACCCCTATTACTTGCAATACAAGTCATCTCTTATTTTTCTCTTGTTACCAACTCTCACCATTACAATCCCAATGTTTTCACAACCGATCATAAGTCACAATATTTCAATTCCTAGGGAGAACGACCCGAGTTCAATACTCGATATTTTTAACTAGTTGCAAACTTTGTGACACCTTTTGTAAACTTGCACGAAACTCTCATAATAGGTTTGGAACTATCTGCAACGAATTCCTAATTTGAAAATTAAGGGATTTTGAACCGAACTTGAGAGCCTCATCAAAGTTCTCGAAAGAATTTTCTCCCCAAAGAGGCTTAATATCCTCTTTCCCCTTATCTTTTTATCATAGCTGCTGAAGTTTTAACTATTTTAATTGAAAAGGCAGTAAAAGATAAAACGATTTCGGGAGTAAAAATTGCACCAACAGCTACTATCTTGACACATCTTTTACTCGCTAATAATTGTATTCATTTTGCAAAAGTAGATGTGGAGGAAAATTTTCAATTAATTACAATCATCAATTAATACACTAAAGCCTCAGGTCAGAAAATCAATTTAGGGAAATCAGGTATTGTTTTTGGAAGTTCCTATTTAGATCAGAAATGATATTGAAGACATCCTTAGCATAAAAACATGGGAAAACCCGGGAAGGTATCTAGGGCTTCTAGCAGAATGGGGAAGATCAAAGTTCAAAGCATTAAAATGGATAGAAGAAAGAGTAATGAAAAAGATAGATGGCTTGAAAGAGAGGTTATTAAATTAAGAAGGTAAAAAAGTCTTAATTAAAGCTGTATTGCAAGCCATTCTAGCGTATGCGATGAACGTTATAAGATTCCCTAAAGGTTTCTACCAAAAATTAAGCATGAGAGTTGCTAGATTTTGGTGGCCGTCGAATGGAAAAGATAGGGGAATTCATTGGAAAAGCTGGGAGAATTTAACCGAAAGCATAAAAGATGGGGGATTAGGATTTAAATAGTTTTACATTCAAAATCTAGTGTATCTCGCAAAATAGGCTTGAGAATTCAACAAAATCCGAATGCGGTGTGGGTGAAGGTAGTTAAGGCTAAATATTTTTCCAGAAGAGAGTTTAAAAATGCAAAAATCAAGAACTCAAGCTCTTGGTTGTGGAGGAGTATAATACAGGGAATAGATTTTTTGTTTTCAAATGGGAAATGGAGTATTGAGAAAGGAGAAATGGTAAACATATGGGATGACAAGTGGGTTTAAAATGGGGAAAGAATCAAGAAGTAGGACAATGCAAGAATTAATTGCGTTAAATATATCATGGACATCAATGGAGAATGGGAGATAAAAAAAATTGAAAGGAAATTTTGATAAGGAAATAGCTAGAAAGATTTTGCAAACTTCAGTCAAAAAGACTAGAGGCTTATAGAACCAATGGGGCTTACACCATTAGAACACGATACCAAGTGGCAAAGAGAAACAACATAAAACAAATCAAAGATAAACCAACTTCAAGCTATGATTTAAAAGACCTTTAGAAGATAACCTAGAATATTGATTGTCCTCATAAAATTAAATTTTATTTGTGGAATGCATCTCAAAACAAAATGTAACATTCCGATTTTCGGCGTGTTGCGACACTGCCTATGCTCGGAATGCCACATTAATCCTAACCTAAACAACTACTTCTTTAACTAGTTAATTACATATAAGCTTGTCGAAATAAAGCGTAACCGTCATACATGCGTCGCTATAAACTTGTACACTCCTTTTACGAATAATAGAATGGGAATACCAGGGTAAATCGTCATAAATATCAAAATATTATAACGTAATTTTGTTATTACATCCCACTTCTCCCAAAGTACATGAACACTTAACATAAAAACCCGACCTAACCATACAAAGGTCTCCTAAATTGGGTCGCGGTAACTAGATAAAACAAAGGAAAAGACAACAAACCAAAGCCTCTTGTTAGCTAACAACCGATGAGGCACTCTAAGACTCATAAAAAACTAAGGTGGTCAAATTCCAACACTTGAAACCTCCTTTCGACTTTTCTCTTAAGTTGCCCTCCAAGCTTTTCCTTCATCTCTCTCTTAAAATATATCCTTGCCACTTACACTATTTCATTCATCCCTTTTCTCTCTTTCTAAGTACTGACTACGTTAGTTGGAATTCGGATCACAAGACAACTATCTTCTCTAAGTAAACCCATAGTATTTTCTTCTCGTTACACTTCGGTAGGGAGACCTTTCTGATGGTTGTATCATGACTTGGTAGTTCCTAACCCGTCGTCAAAGCCCAAAGCATTTATTCTTGTAGCCCTTCCATTTCATCCTCTGATAATCTACAACTCTGCCCCTATCTACGTGTGGGGTGAAAGAAAGAAAACAGGATTCCCAATTAACACCTAAGGATACACTACTCTATCCTAGGGCTTACGTCAAGTAGGGGCAGTAATTCATATATCTCTCATACTTCAGCATTTAGCATTTAACATATAAAGGTAAAGAAAATTAAATACACAAGGAAGGAAAAGAAAACACACAATCAAGCAACCTAATAAAAACTAACAAACACAAGCAAATGCACAATCAATGTATGATGCATGCCTAAGGTTCCTAGCGCAGAACGTGAGCTCACATGTCGGTTGTCTGCCCGCACCCGACGACTACTCGAAACAAGTCCGAGCATGGTTCCTTACGAGCGAATGTCGTGGCAACACCGAAGCAACCTGTACCGCCCTTTTGGGTACTTTCCGCACTCCCTCTACGGATCTTAAAGAATTAGTGAGGATCCCGTCACCTTAGCACCCGTTTCTGGAGCTATCGTCAAATGGCCGCATCGCTCGTATGTCACGGATGATCGCATAATAGGGGAGCTACCCCTTAGTAACATGACACTTCAAAGCACCTCCTTACCCCCAACGCCAACATAGCATCCGGTTCAAAGAACCGTTTTGGCCCAATCACGAAATATGAATGAGGGTCGGAGTACAACGGACCGCTCAAACTTAGTCAACCAACCGGTGTAGTTAAAGCCGAGTCTGATCAAACCGACACTCACTCTAACTAAACCAATTCATTACAAGAGAACAACTCCAGTCCTAGACCAAACCCGTTCTCAAGGAATGAACCCGGTCCGATCAAGCCGTCCCTTACCGACCAAATCGGACCGAATCCGTTCGACTATTTTACTTAGATCAACCTAGACTTGGGGTTCTTTCTCTCTTAACTTCCTTATTTACGCAAAAACCTCCAATAACCACATAAACCTTTTTGAAAATCAATAAAATCTGTTTTAAATTAAATAGCTGGGAAAATACTCTTAGTAAATATGAAAATTACTTATAAAATCCTTATTTAATTTTCTTATTTATAAATAGGCCCCAAATCATATTTTCATATACATACTAATACTTTATAAATATAAAAGACTTGCATCAGGTTTATTACTATTATAGTATCTAATTATCATATTTACAAAACAGAATTTGAAACTATATTTTCGAAAGTGGCGAAAATCTAGAAAAAATCCGCCAGTAAATCCGCCAGTAACGGGCGCTTCTCTTGTAGTGTTAATGACCTTGTGTTAAAATCTAATTTAACCTATTTCACCAAAACATGCATATCTTTTTCATTTTAAAACATTTTTTACCCAAACAAGTTTCAGTTTACTCCTAACACATATATCTACTTTCAGTAAAAACATTAACATTTTCAAAATGACCATTTTGCCCTTTTTCTTAACCTTGCTTCTCCGAAATCATCCTATTTAAATAAATTAAATATAAATTAAACACTTACTAATTTAAGCTCTAAAATAGAAATTTATACTTGAAATACACATATTAACTTGCCATAAAAACAGCTTTAAGAAAATAATTTTATAAATATCCATTTTACCCTTTTTACTTATAAACCATAGGAAATATCTTTAAAAAACTTTAAAATACTTTAGAACCTATTTCTTTCACTTCCAATATGTCAAAACCTTGTTTTATCACATATCAAAACTTTTCAAATCTAAAGCTTTTATAAAATACTTAAAATGACCGAAATGCCCTTTGGCTAATTTTTTTTTATTTTTACAAAACCTTAAGTACCAAAATACTTTATTCTCATATATAATCTTTCAAAACACTTTTAAACTTAAAATCTCTCCCAAATCCAAGTTGAACTCATAGGCCTCATCATCATCAAACTTTCAACACTTCCAATGATCATCAAAACAACATTTTTCATATAATTATATCAAGACCGATTCGGCCATGCTTGCATATACAACATCAAAATTCAAACATGAATATATATCATCACATACAATAATTTCCAGAAATCATTCATCAAAATCATACATCAAACTCAACATGCAAGCATCAATTTCTTGACTTTATTCAACAAGAAGCCATTTTAGCATAAGTTACCAACTTTGGAGATTTTAATTCCTTGTTCATGTTAGAGACTCTTACCACTTTTCTAGTAAAACCCTAACCCCCTTACCTCTTGAAGATCACTTGAAAATTGACAAGAATAATACACCAAAATGCCTCTTGATCACTACGGTTTGCAAGAGTTCGAAAGCTTGAGCTCTTTAAAGACTTGGTTTTTGTAAGAGGATTAAAGATGATCCTTTGAGATTTTTCAAAGAAAAATCTAGAAAACCAAAAAGAAAATAAAATAAGTGTTTGATATTAAGATAAAGAAAAGATCAAAACATAAAAAGAGAACAAGATGGTGATGAAGAACTTGGTCATGTTGATGAACATGAGATGAGCTTGAAGTTGATGAAGAACTTGAAGGAAGATGGTGATGATGACGAAATCGAGCTTGTGTTGGTGGTGATGTATCTTCGGATTTTTGAAGAAAATGCAAGAAGGAAGTGGTTGTTGATAAAATAAGGTTGGTGATGATGAAGAGGAGGTGGAGGTGGTGGTGGTGGTTTAGTGGTGTTTGGTGTTTAGGGTTCTTGGTGTTCATAAGAACATTCAAAGTGTTCTTGAGAAAACTCAAAGAAAAGTGGTGTTTGATCTTTTAAATTAGGAGAGAGAGTATCTTTTTGTGTTTTTGGATGAAGAAAATATGAATGATGTGATGTAGATACAGAGATGGTTCTTGGTAGAGAGTGTTTTTGTTGATGGTTATTGGGAGAGTGAGTTAGTGGTTTTTGGTTATGTTTTTCTAAGAAAAGAAAATAAATAAAATAAAATAAGGCTTGATGTGGTGATATATATATATATATATATATATAT
>JASCZI010091803.1:5668-17424 GCA_036250425.1 Stylosanthes scabra | reverse complement strand
CATGAAACCAAGTCCCAAAAAAAAAAAAAAAAAAAAAAAAAATGAGACATAACTTAACCTTCCATTCTCTAGATTTCTTTCTACTGTAAATTAGCTAATGCAAGAGTGTTACCAAATAGTACAGCTCTCAGTACACAAGTTACAAACTAGTAGAACAAATGTTTATCCTAAGATTCTCGTGATTAAACAAAAATAGTTCGCCCTACGTTTCTTATCATAATTCTTAAAATCTTGTCAATTCTCAAGGTAATAAAGATGGTGAAAGTGGAACAACAGATAGTACAGAACATATCTAGATATGCAAGTTCTGGTCTAAAAGGAGTGTTCAAGCATGTGATGACCGTGGAAATTGAAGGGATACAGTTTTCGATATCTCAGTATTCGCCTATTGATGGTTGGCCAGCAACACTGTCGCGAGATTCTACGGCTTGTTCTCCCATCTTTTGCATATCTTCAGGTGAAAGTATTTTGATATACCAAACATTGTTGACAAATGACCTATAAAAAGGTTATGCAGAAAACCCACATATCAAAAAAGAAAAAATGTCAACAAAATTTGATGAGATGATACAAATAAAGTTTAAGTATTGATACTTGTCAAATTGAAACTTGATACAATAATAAGAAGATTTGCCAAAATTACCTATTTTTTTAGTGGATTCGGGGCAACCCGGCGTTTTTGGTCTCTCAAATTACTGCCAATGTTGGTTATTGATCCTTATGTAAAAGAGAAAATTGGTTTGGATCCAAATATTTTCAGAAACATTTCCTGTAAGTTCCTATCATTATTTTGTTTGGTCCTTAACCCCCATAGTATAGTAATATTCTATAATTCTAAAATAATTATGATAATTTGGTTTAGATAATATTTTCAGAGTAGCAAATTATAGTCTTTTGTGGACAAAACCCAATTACTTTTCAAAATGTATTAACTTAATATCAAAAGAGGATTTTTATAAGGATCAAAACCAAATGTTTTTTGAAATGTTCGGATTGAAACCAAAAAGAAATTTAATTGGGAACAAAACCAACATTCACAATATTTACAAGGACCAAAAAGTTCTTTAAAGTCAACAAAATAAATATTGCATGTTTTGCTAAGGTGAAGGTTTGTGGACAGAATGTGACAAATTCATTGAGCAAAAATATGAAGCTGTACTTACTCCCACGGATCGTCACCAAGGAGAAGAATATCATTCTCCCTGTCGACGAATACAAGCTGCCAGCCTGATCTAAGAGGGTCTTCTAACTTCCCCTCAATTCCAAACATCTGAGCCAACTCTTCTCGCAGTTCATGATAGCTGCTGAACCGGGAGATGTCAAGTGAGCGCCCAACTGACCCTGACTTGTAAACCTGTGAAAATACAAAACTAAATTATATATGACTCAGAAAGCAGCAGTTAGTAGTAACAGTATGACTTGGAACCTTGACAAATATTGGCATCTGGTTTTGGGGGTCAACTTGTCCTGCACTTTGCATTAACTCAGATGAATCTTGCATGCAAGAATATAGAGGGCCCTGGTATCCAGAATCCCCTAATGGCATTGTTGAAGTATCGGTATCAGCAGATGAAGTAGTATAGTGGGGGACAGTGGCGGGGAGCAGAAGACCAGATGAATCGATATTGACTCCAAATAGGGTCGGATTCTGAGTATCTGAATTACGATGTAGTGATGCCACTGCAATATCTTTTCCAGAATATTGCACATGTGACACTGAGTTGCCAAAAGCATTAACCTGCATAGGTGTATACTTTGGGGGCCATGATTGTTGGGGTAATTCTGCTGGTATCGACTGACCACCTTGGGATATATTCAAAAGATTGCTGCTCCCTTCAGGACAAAGTGAACCAAGCATGTTCTGTCCTGGTGAACCTGATGCTTCAAACTTTATGCTTGAATCTACAAACTCCGATTTCGAATAAGATGGCGAAGGCAAACTAGAGTGTTGCCTTTGGTGGAGCTGGTCACCCTGAACTAAAAGTGCGTCTTGAAAAGTGTGCTGCTGATGCTGCTGCGCATGGTCTTCTTGGTTGTTGTGCGGTTTCTGAAAGAGCTGCTGCTGAGACATGTTCTCTGCCATTACTGGTGCTTGTGTCTGCAAGATATTAGAAGGCACTGATTGCTGAATCGTTTGCTGCTGCTGAAGCTGGATAGGAGTGTTGACATTTCCTGATTGTTGAAGATAATTGAAAGGCTGTTGGAAATTCATCATTTGTTGCCTCAAGAGTTCTCCATTCCCTATGTTCTGCAAACCAGCTGCCAACATGGCTTGGTACTGCTGATTATGTTCATTTCCAAGCAAAGCCGGATCGATCCTCTGCTGCATCCATGGCAGCATTCCGACACTTTGAAAATTGATTGAATTCAGACCTTGGTCGCCAGGTCCACCTCTCAGCCACATTAGCCCACTGGTTCCGTCATCTCTGCCATCTGTAACATGATCTTTTGTTAAGTAAATATGAACTGAGAGATCTAATCCCCTTTTTGTTTTGTTCATGAAGACTATGGAAACCAATGTGGCTAATTTGATTTCAACATTCAATATTAACTATAACACAATCTTTTGTTAAGTAAATATGAACAGAGAGAAATCATAAAAATATTTATGTATATATGAACAGAGAGATCCAATCCCTTGTGCTTTGTTCATGAAGCACTTTGAAAATCTAATGTGGCTAATTTGATTTCAATATTCAATATATTAACTATTTTTCATAGAAGAAATATTACAAACTTGGTTTTGGATGCAAGAAAAAGGAATATGTAAATATAAACGTAACATTACAAAATCTTATCAAATTGTCTTCTGTTTAAAATGAAAAGATGTCTCTTCTTTAACCCATGGCATTAGTGTCACATTATTCAATCTATATCACAACTAGGTGGAAGACAGCTTAAAAAACTATAACTGAAATAAAACTAGTACCAAGAAAAGATGAGGTGCCAGGATGCCATGGACGTTTCAATCTGAGCGGAAATAGTGATGGATACATTGGGAATGTTGATAAAGGCTCGATTTCCCATAATGATACTCGTGGCTGCCTATCTCCTGCTGTGGATTCATCCCAACCAACCTACAAGGTAAAGAAGAAAGAACTGGTTACCTCATAAAGTTACTAGCTTATGAGATTTGACGAAGTTTCAAGGACTAGTTTTTAAGGCATGGAACATAAATTGTGAAGCTTTATGCCAATTGAAATCTTGTCCTTATCTTCCTGACTCTGACATTTATTTAAACATGTTCTTAATAATAAAAATTGCTGCAAAAGAAGAAAGCTGCAATAACATAACCAGTGCAATTCTTTGGTGTATATTTGCAAGATCGCAGTAGCTTTGACTCAATAACAGAAAACATTGCAAGAAGTGCTGCCTAGTTTTATGCATTAGATTGTGATCTTATACCTTTACAGACCGCCAATGAGAATTTGGCCAACGAACTGGATCCAAGTCGCTTATTCCAGTTATTGTACCCATGTACCTGCAAAAAGAAAAGTGACTTCTGCCTAAGTAAAAGCAAAATAGTATGATGCCTCACTGCATAAGTGAAATCTACTGCCTGTTGTTGAAACAGTCAAATTTTACTTCTGTGCAGAACACAACCCACCCCCGAAAAAAAAAAATATAAAGTTCTTCCTAAGACAACAAAAAGACGGGATGCATTTTAGAAAACGAAAATGCACAGAAGCAAAAACACTATCAATGAAGAAAAGCTCTCCAATCTCTCAACATATCTGAGGGGGAAAATCTTCCAAACTAAAAAAGTTCATGTGTTCTGTAGCGGCCAAATATTCAGGCAAGCTGTTTTACTCCTTCTGTATCATACATTCAACTATATGTATCCTAATTTCGTAGCAAAATTATATATTTGATTGCTTTAAGTACCTCCGGACACTTGATTCTTCAGTCTCGAAAAGCATCCTGAAACGCATACCGACAGAAACACGTGTATGGTATACAGCTTTGATATACTTTGAAAGTGGTATGACAAACTCGGACGGACTAGCCCTGCTCATGACGGAACTGTCAGAAAAAAGCATTGTAATTTCTAATAGGGTGGTATCAGAAGATGAAACATATTACAACATTCACAACCTTGGATTATAGAACACAGTGAAACAACTATTAGTTGCTGCAGCATGGGCTGCAGCTGCAAGAAGCCCAATATGCATACTGTCACTGGATAGAACTGAAGAAGGCATTACAGTTTGTGGTCGACTGGCACGGCGTATTCCCAAAAGAAGCTGATTCTTTTCATTCCTAATAATGAAAATGCATGGAGAAACAATAAACAAGCTTTGTGCAACATCCAAGGGGAAAATTAAGTTGCCAAAAAGGGAAAAGTGAATACCATATGAAAAGCACAGAATCTCCTGCCACAAGTCTTTTGGCACTAACAAATACACTCCAGCCAGTAGTGAGAAGATGCCTCTTTGGCTGTCCTGAAATGACATGCAAGCAATAGACATGCCACCTTAATCAGATAGTTTTATTAATTTATGTAGTTAAGCCTGCTTTCTTAAACAATAGATAAAGGGCTACCAAATATCAGAAGAGGATTGGTAAAACGAAACTTCCATTAATATGTACAAGAACAAATGTGTACCTCAATGACAGACCCAGCATAGACTTAAGGCCAAATATTTGGAACTACCTTTTCAGAAGTCAACATTCCTTGTTAAAAATATAATTTAGCTGGCTGCCATGATTACTGAAGGTCCAATTTTAATGGGGAAAGCAGAAGTGATGCAATTAAGGGAATATTACAGATGTGCCAGCAATCTAGCTATTTGGATGTATTCGTCAAATTAAATAGTTAGTTTCGCCACATTATTCTATTTGTAACCTGTGTATGTAGACCAAATAAAATAAATTCCTTTAGTTTCACACTGAGACAACGTAGCATGTCGGGTTAGACAAGGGAAAACCAAAAAGTAAATTACCTTGCTAAGCTAAGATCTATCCATATACGCCTTTTCCACAATTCCACTCCAGATCCAGAAAACATCATAAGGATTGGACATAATCCCCTTTTGTACAAGGTTAGATAGACTTTGGTAATAATACAATTTGATTCCCTATTGGATAACAATCAGTAGGAGAGACTGTAATTACTTGCCATAACATTAAGATGTCTGAACTAAAAATTTCAATTTGGTCCACAGATCGCTTAAATTAGATATTATTTATGTTCCTCACAGGATGTATTCGAGAGAAACCTAATTGATATCATTTGGCACATGATAATAGATATACAACTGGAGTAGTAACTATCAGAGATCAACATGATTCTAAGAAAAGCTGATTATGTGCTAATTGATAATATATAATTTTGTAGGTTATGCATTTTCCATACACAACCGCAAAATTCGTGGATCGTACAGACTAAATTGCTCACATCACATGATCATAGGCAATATAAACCTAGTTTACGGTCAAAGGAGGGCTCACATCGTCTTAAAAGCATTTTAAGATATCCTATAGCTGGTGACATTAAAGTGCTTATTTTCCTCAAGACTCTAACGTCTTGCTCTAAAATAGATGTATACAGGGATAATTAATGCAAATATACACACAAGCAAGTATAACATGAAGTTCGTACATGCTAAAGGTTAGCTGGCATGTCGTTCGGGGAGAAAACAGGTCCTATCCTACACATGACTAAAGAAATTCTTTCAAAAAAAGGTAAGACATTAGGAAACACATAAATGATTATATCTCTAACAAGCCCCCTCACACGAGCCTCTTTTGGGTTTGCGCCAAATTTGCATAGGCTTTCTTTTTCCTTTTAATATTTGCCTTATGATAAATTCTTTCTTTTTGGCGTCAACAAGAATCGAACTCTAAACGTTTTGGCTATAAAAACTCCGATACTATATTAGAACTTGGAAATGGGAAGAATGAATTGATCTTATTGAGCTGATGAGTGCCACCTATATACATGTACATGAAGCTCATAACAGATAACAGAATAATAGTAAGGGTGCTGAGTCAACAAAACAGAAACGGAAACTAACTACCCTACTTCCTAACTAACTAATTATACACCTTTCCAAATACAGTTACTTAATAACTAACTATATAGTTCTCTAATGCAAATTATATAACTATGAGTTTATATGAAACGTTGAATCAGGCAACGTATTAGCATACAGCAAGATTCAGTTAACCTTGAAAACCTCCTACCTACACTTCCAGAAGATATTTCAATCGTTTTATCATGCTAGCTTTATTGTTATTCAGAAAAATGGAAACTCCACACATGTATATGGTAGAAGTATAATATAGCAAGGCATTGTAGTCAACAGATCAAGGAATATTATTAAGATCCTCTATGAAATAATGAAATTCATATGATAAAATAACAAAATAACACAACTCTTACCCCTAAAAATATGACGAAATTTCCACTCAACATCATGGAGATCCCTAGCAATTAGTTCTTGTGCAGGCGGTTGCTGTGAGAAATCCTGTACAACCCATATAGAAGAGAAATGCATCTATATTCTACCAGAGCAAACCACAAAGAAAATACAATGAATACTACCAGCGGAGGGAAAACTTTCTCAGCTGCACGACGAGGAACGGAGAACCCTCCATGTGTGCTGGTGTCACTAGCCGTCAAGGTCTTGCAAAAATAATTTGAGGGCTGCTTACTTGGAACTCCCAATTCCATGGGAAGAAACGTATCCTTTTGCTCTTGCTGCATGCAATGCATAACCAAAAGCACAAATTCCAACTCTAGAAATATAAAACAGCCTCATTACAAGTGAAACTAGTTGTCAAAGAACGACAAAATACCGGAGTCAACGGCTGCAATGTCATTTGGGCATAAACTTCATCTGTTTCAACATCTGCCTGGAAAATCAATGCATACTCTAGTTGGCTGAGTTTACTCTAACGGAAGAAGGGAAAGGTAACTTCACTATCATTACTAAAGATATAATACCGACATGCATCGTGACATTGTGAAGTTGGCAAATCAACTGGGGAGGCAAGCTCGGGTAATTTGGTATGTGGCCATCAACTTCTCTGTTAGTTGTGGCAGCAACCTAGAATCATTGTTCAGCAAATGTTCAGTTCAGTGTTGATTCATATCATATGTATAACCAACCACAAGAAACTAGATAGAATTGCTTTCAATCCACGATCAATGCTCCTTCCAAAGTACGAAAAATACACAAAACCGAAAAAAAAATCAATGTAGTATAAAGCACCTGCTCACTATGACCCTGAGGGAAGTAAACCACACGAGTCCCTGCAGTTGGTAGGGACACCAATGGACCCGCACATGCATGCCATAGCTCAGAATTCAAGCACTTCTTCTCCCCTCCTATCAATCAGGTTATTATCACAAAAAAGGGTAAAAGGAAAACACTCACAGTGGCATTGAAACAAACACAAAAGAGGCATTGAAAGAGACTCATCATATTAAGGCAATATGCAAGCAAAAGTGAGAGAGAAAGAGAAATGCAATGAATAGATATACCTTCATGTTGTCCCTGCTGAGGCAACCCTGATGTTGAAAGCTTCATATCAAGCTTTACCCTTTTCCCTCCTTTTGAAGACAAAGTGTTCAGCAATCACACAAACACACATGGAACCCTAACTCATTTCCACCACCACCACTACCCTCAATTTCTCTCAAAGCCTTTTACATTCCTCACACTTGCCAATGCACCCCATCCCCACACAAAAAACACACATCACTCAACAATGGGTTCCATAAGCAATACAAAAACACAACTTCAGCAATTCACCATAGTACTTACTATAGAACTAACAACTAGCTAGAAGAGAATCAATTCAATTTCAACCCTTCACTGCAAAAGGGGGCTATTATATTATCAGTGTTTGCAACAAAAACATTTCAATCAAACAAAGGCATGCAACATGATGACCTATGAGTTGAACCTAATCAAGAATTAACCAAGCTACAACAACAACAACATCAAATAAAGTTGGTGACATGTTGCTCAAGATCTCCATGAAAGGAACAGAAATAGTAAAAGAACAAAAAAAAAGAAAAAAAATAGAAAAGAAAAAGTGGAAGATAGATACTAAAGCAGAGGAATATATGAATGAATGAAAGGGTTGCAAGAATAGCAAGTAGCAGCAAAAGCCAGCAACAAGTGAATGAAAGTGTGTTGAACGAAGTAAAGTTCCCTCTTTCGTGGTCTATCTATCATCACTGAAACACCCCTACAAAAACTGAAGAAGAAATTTTTAATTTTTTTATCATTATTATTATTATTATTTATTTTTGTTTATTTATTTAATTTTTGGGTTTGACAAATGAACAGTGACGAGTGAAAGAGAGAGAAAGTAAAAGGAGTGTCTTTTCCATATATAAAAATGTGGGGGTCCCGACCAAACTGGGCATGGGTGCAGAGAGAGAGAGAAACCTCAGTGAAATGATATGAACCGTTGGATCTTCCGTACATGATAATCAAGACCGTTCACTAATGTCTGATGTGACAGCAGTCATGTGCCACCATCCATCAGTGGTCGTTGTCGGAGTACGGAGTATTATGAAGGTGGGAAAAAAATTGCCATTAATAATTAATAAATTAAATAATAACACATAATAAAATATTTTTTTAGAAATAAAATATCTGTAGGAAATAAAACAGAGAAGGAGAGAGCACATGCTGATTGATGGTGTGAGAAATAAGTATAGACAGAATAACTGAGAATGCTACATAAGATGATAATTTAACTAACAATTTTTAAAACTATGTTTAAAAAAAAAGAATTTTTAAAATTGTATATTTTATCTGTAGTTTTTATGTAATTTCTTTTATCACGGTATCTGGTAAAATTCTAAGTGAATAATGATTTCACCCAAGTCTAATAACAAGTCTTTCTAGTTCATGTCTCCTTCTTTTTTTCTTTGTGCTCTTTTTCCTCCTTCTCCTGTGTTATGGTCGTTACCTCATCACCTTTGTCATTATTGTCGTAGTCCTCATCATTTATCATCATTTTTATCTTGTGGTTATGTTCTTCTTCTACTACTATTTTTTGCTTTCATTCTTAATTTTGTTATTTATTCCTTTTAATAATGTACAGTTTTAATATTTTTTGAATCAATTAGCGGTGTTTATGTTTATATTGTTGATATGTACGATAAGAAATTCAATATGTGAGGTTTTATTGAATTTCGATTTAATTTGAAAAAAATGATGATGATGACGACGATGATTCAGACACATACGACGACCACAACGAAGAAAAAAAAAAAGAAGAAGAAGATGATGATGATGTTGTTGACGAAAATGATGATGACAACACATAGGACAAATGAAGAACAAGTTGACGATGATGACAACCACGATGAAGAGAAGGAAAATGGAGAATGAGAAGAAGATGACGCAGACAAAGATGAGATGAAGTATGAGAAGCGAGTGTGTCCATGTTCTTTTTTTGTCAAAATGGATTAGAAATCAGAAATACTTGGTTGAGTAAAATAGGTATATAAATAGTATCATTACTTTGAAAAAAATTTAACAAGATAAACGAGTTAAAAACAAATAAATAAACATAGAAGAATATAAATATCAATTATTTTTATTGTTATTTTTTATTCTTTTGTCTTGCATAATCATTATTTCACAAAAAAAATAGAGAAAATGGTTGGATATTTTTAAGAAAAAAGTTTCATTTATAAGTTTTTTAACATTCAAGTATTTTTATTTTTGTGATCACGTTTAATTTAGTGAAAGTATTCTAAGAATACTAACACTATGTTTGGATCAAGAGAGACTATGTTTGGATCAAGAGAGAATCAAAGGAAAGAAAATGGGAGCGAAGAATATGAGTGGAGAAGCATATTTTCCCTTGTTTGATTTAGAAGGAAAAATGGGATGGAAAACTAAAAAGGTGTGTGGATCCCACCAATAATTTTTCTTCGCATTCATGCGATGAAAATGAATGAAAAAGGGGATAGAGTTATCATATTACTAATTTACCCTTAGGTTATAATGGAAAAAAAAAAAAAAGACACAAAGGAAGAGTACTCACTGGTGAAACTCAAAATCACGTATTTCTTCTCCTCCTCCACAGCACCGTCGACATCCACAACGAGACCACATCTTTATTGGCTTCGTGAACAATGTAGACAGAATCGCGTGCAACCCGTTTCATTCCAATGGTCCAACCAGTGTTGAACATCACGGAACCTTAGCAGTAAGTTCCCCAATCTCTCAATTATTCTCATTTTTTCAGTTTAACCTATCAGTTCTCAAAGGCCAAAATTTTCAACTTTTCAGAGCAAAATCCTGAAATTGGTGTGTTGTTATTAGGCGTGTTGCCTGTGGTGTTATCGACTGAGGTTGTCTTTGCTCTCTGTGACAGCGTGAGTGTTCTACCTCTTTGTGACGACTGTTGTTTGTTGTGTCGCTCCTTGATAGATCGCTCCTTGATAGATCGCTCCTTATTTGAGATTGCAAGGTTTGGGAGAAAGAATTTCTGGTAAGTGTTATAGCATTTACTAATGTTAGGATTCTAAGGTTTAGAATTTTGTATTTCTAATTTTTAGCAAACTTTAGAATTCTATAGATAAACATGTGTCTTCATGAATCCCATTTCGAACCTTCTTTTGGAGTTGAAGCTTGACCTTAGCTATGTCTAGAGGAAGAGTTTAAAACTACATGAAATCCAAAACGCAAATGAATTGTTAGATTTACATGGGAAGGGAAGGGAGTAGGCCTAGCTGCAATTTATATAGCAGAATTAGCATAGCATTTGTAAGAAAACAAGTTTGAAGCATAATGACCGTATTATATAATGGATGGTCTAGGTAGGGGTTCAGATCTTCATATGATTAGCAAATAGCAACTTCATTCAGTTGATAACATCAACTAGGATTAATACCTTTTAATTTACTTGCACGGTTCCTTTTGTTCCTTCCTGAATATACTAATTTATTTTTACACTCAAATAATATGAATCGTTACTTTCAATAATTTCTTTGGTAGTTCTTTGGCTTAGTCAATAATTGTCTTTTGTCAATGTTCATGGTATGCAATTAACAGCAACTCCAAACTGAATATGATTAGGAACAAGTTTATTGGGGAAAATTTGTGACTAATATTTCTTTTTGAATAATTTAAAAATTAGATGCAGAATGAGCAAATGTGATGAGTTAGAATGGCTAGCCCTGATGTATATGTCTTTTATCACTTTATTTTCTACTTTTATTGTCTCGTGCTTTTTTTTTTTTCAAATTGGTTTAGTGCTCTTAAGGTTAACTGCTATTGAATTGTTGTTGCAGCGTCCAATATCACTTTCTTTTTGTCTCTCTTCTCTTTCTCCTTTTTGCCATGCTCATAAATATTAGTACTAATCTTCATTATTATTTTCTTATTGAAAAGGTATTTGTCGATGTATAAAGTGATTTATACATTTAAATTTATGTTTAGCTATTACTTATAAGTATTTTCTGTTGTCATCATACTATTGGTTATTATGTTTGTGTTTTTGGTTTGGTCAGTTTGGTATTATGAATAGATTGTTAGGTGATGTATTTTAATTGAGATGATTTTAAATTTTAAAGACATTTAAGCTAATATATATGGTATTTTTTAGTTTGTAGTACTAGAGATCATCTTTAATAATTTGGTGATCATTGTATTATTTTTGTATATATGTTATCTTTGGCTACTTTTTTACTTTATAGTATTAGTCAGACTTGATGTTCTTTTTTCACAATGGTATTTATTATTCAAATTTTACATGTTCTTTTTTATAAAGTAAGT
>JASCZI010091801.1:0-18940 GCA_036250425.1 Stylosanthes scabra | reverse complement strand
CAAGGGTCGATTGATGTTCAACAGATCCGCTCAAGTGATAATCTGGCGGACTTATTTACAAAAGCACTCCCTACATCCACATTTGAAAAGTTGGTATACAAGATCGCAATGCGACGATTACGAGATCTTAAGTGATGTGACCAACAGGGGGAGACTGTACTCTTTTTCCCTTGATTTGGTTTTTATCCTACAGGGTTTTTCCAGACAAGGTTTTTAACGAGGCAGTACTCATCATACAGGATATCGTACTCTTTTTCCCTCAGTCAGGTTTTTGTCCCACAGGGTTTTTCTTGACGAGGTTTTTAATGAGGCATATCCATAATGGACGTCCAAGGGGGAGTGTTATGAATTATTGGTGTCGGCAACCGCTGGCACTATGTAGCACTATGCTGCATATTAACCCAATAAATCATGGCCGTCCATTCCAAATCAAGTTACTATGTTGCATAGTAAATGAATCATAACCGTTCATTCCTTTTCATGTAATAGTAAATCTTTTACTATAAATAGGGCTATGATTTCATAAGTTTTTCATATTCAGAAATCAATAAGAATTTCTCTCTTTTGCTCTCTCTAGTTCTCTCTTACTTTTCTCTCTTTTATAGCTTAAGTTTTATAACAATATTATTTTTTTCATAAATCATGATAGCCTATTTCGAAAATTAACTTCAGAATGGGCCTTAGAGCGGTGTAATCCACATTTATTGGAGTAATAAGGTATGATAACTGGCTCACCAAAAATAAAAACAGGTGTGATAACTGTAGCATATTTCCCAACCAAGACCATCACATGTGAATATATTGTTTTTGCTACCTAGAATTGGGTTCGAGTCTCCTTGTACAAAAAATAGAGTGTGATAGCACACTGTAGCACTGTAATCCATGCTTGCACAAATCGAAACCAGCCTTTTTTTTGTCCAAAATTGAAAAAAAAAATTCATCTTCAATTCAGGCGTTCCGTTTTGTTGCAAAACTCACTTGAACAACTCAATAATCTTGCAAAACTCCATAACAACTGACTTGTTTGTATACCTTACAACACTTTAGTTGGCTGGTTTCAAACAATAGGAATGAAGTCAATGAATAATACTATAGTCTCTTATTTAGTTTTCTTCATTTTCCATTTGTGAAGCATGAAACCAAACGAGATACACAATCAGTTGTGATATAGAAGGCACGGAATGTTTGAATCGGTTTCGAACTCCCAAAATTATAATTCGGAGAAAAGTAACCTACAAAAGAGAAGTTTCCCTCTTTTTAATAGCTTAAAAATCAATTCATGACTCTATCATCAGAATGAGATATTGAAATATGCCTAGAAACCTGTTTGTTTTCATGTTTTTATGTCCTAAACAATAGAGGAAAAGGGTCACTAGCTTAAATAGTTTAAAAAAAAGCAAACAAACAACAAAACAAAACCCCTAGTAAACTCTGGAGTAGACTAGAGCACCTTGGAAATAATTGATTTTCATACTGTGGCCTATGATTCATCCATGGAAAGTTCTAAATATATGATATTCAATCCAGAAACAGCTTTGAGATGTGTCATGATTAGTGAATACAACTTTGCTTCCATCCCATCCGGTGGGAACTGAAAAAACAACTATTCAGAGGCTATGCCGTCAACAAAATTAGTTCTCTCGCTAACATCCGAATCCATTCAACAAGTTCCAACAACATTTTGCTCTAACTAGCTAAAAACTGACCACTGACAGAATGTGATGCTCTACCCCCTTTGAGTTGTCCGACCGCAAGATGTACTAATCTGCGATGATTAACGCCTCTTCTTGCTTCCTTTTGTGCTGGACTTTGATGGTGTAGCTACCAGATAAATAAACAGAACAATGATGGATATCACCGAGATAAGAGATCCATACTTAGCCAGCAACCTCTGCGGAAAGTAAAAGTAATGACATTAGGTAATGAGTTTCATACTGTGATGCACCAAAAGAGTGGTCTAAGAGAACAATTCATCAGAATATAAAGAAATGTGCACTGAGGAAAAAAAAAAGTGCAAAAGCCCATAATAAACACATTAACTTTGTCACAGCGCACACAACTTATTGAACTATTATTATCAGAATAGTTGCATCAGACAAATCTCATCATGGTTGACATATGACATGCATAAAATCAACCAAAACAGTTAGCACTCCAATTAATTCAAAGTGATGTCATTCACATCATAAAATAATTTCTAAGACTGAAATTAGATAGAGCACAAATAATTGTACATACCTTGGCCTGAGAAATCCAGTCCAACCAGATGCAATTACATGCAAGCAAAGAGCAACATCTCAGTCAACAAAAAGAACATTTGAGATTGGTGCATGCATCAATCAAGCATACAAGAGACATACCCATTCAAACTTCTTCTCTGGAGGTCTATCAGCAAGAACATCCAAGGGCAATATGGGGGTTGATAACGCCTCCTAATAGCCAGAAATTACTATTATTGTTATTATCAGTTTATCATTATTACACCATAAAAGAAAAATCTCAACGCATGAAACTAGGCATCATTCTAGCCTGTACTAAACCTGTAAAGCGGCCTTTGTGGGAACACGGAACTTTATGACAGCTGGTTCGCCAGCAAAGACTCCCTTTGTATTCGCCTCGAGCTCAAAAGTGTGGGAGAGGATGCCACCACTGAAAAATGTACAATTTATTTGCTAAATAAAACTTAATGAAACAAAATGCAATGGAACAAAGTGCAAACAATAGCCCAGAGTACAAAAATGTTACGCAAATAACACGACACTCACGCATCAAGCTTCTCCCATGACTTCGTGGTGCTACCACTGATCAAACTAAAAGAATCACTTGGCCAGCCATCGTCTGTTAGACTTACATCATATGCGGTCCTTTCAAAAAAAAAAAAAGGTAATTTAAGTGGCAACCATAAGAAAAAGAAAACTAATGACAAAGTCAGATACCAAATAAAATTAGAGACCACAAGATAAATATAACTATCATATATGAATAAAATGAAATCTTCAATCTTCAATGACTTGTTATTCAAATTCATCCCCTGATTGTGACACCTCTCATTAATTATGCTTTACATGACTGCCTTAATGTAACTTAAAGTTCATTTTATATCACTACAATTGCAATTTAGAAATCAACCCTGTAAAGATTAAAATACATTCAAGCGTAGAGCTCGCACACAGTTTCTCACCACCTAAACTCCTCGTGTTAATGCACCTACTTTATCCATAAGGGAAAATTCTTTATTATAACAACCTAAAAATTCAGCACAAACTTGCTAACCTATTAGGTCATGAGATAAACAAAGAGTAAACAGCAAATAAGGTCCTATCTTATTGATTTGGAACCATTGCTACCATAGTCCATTTCTGTAAACGAAACCCCAGACCCATTAAAAACAAGTTTCCTTTGCATGTTCGTCCTGTCTTCCATTCAGAACTCAACATTTAAAAGCACCAAACCAAGCTCACACTTAATTTCTCTATATCTTGAATTGCAAACATCAACAAATCAAATCAAATTTAGGTTTACAACCAGTATATATGTGGAATTGAAACTCCAATTAAGCCGCCAAAAGCTTGAAATTTTCTATTTTCACAATATTAGCTTCACTTGTTGTCCACTATCCAGCTCTTCCGCAGTTAGATCGACAAATTGAAAATCGATCATTTTTCCTCCACTTAATTACTAAAAAAATTGCCATCTTATTTTTAAATTTTCCACTGCATAAAAGAAAATCGAGATCCAGCACAAATCTCTTATCCAATTACACGAATACAAGTTCAAAAATTTCACAAATCTCAATAACCTAATTACACCAATCAATCAGAGCATGCATGCACAAGGATGGCAAATTGAGATCTCAGACACTTAAAAACAAAAATCAGCATAACGAATAGTAATAATAAAGGAATAGAAGAATGTTAGGGTTGTAGATCGGAGCATACGAGGTTCCTTGGTTATAGATATCGATGGTGACGGAAACCCTCTCAGCAGCGGAATTGATCCTGCTGAGTGTGGCCTTCTTGTGAGCGACGATGAAAGGAACGTCGGAGGAAGCGTGGGAGGAAGAGAGGAAGAGCGATGCAATGAGCGCTATGGCGGCGAGCGCGTTGATGATTGGATGCGCCATTGCAGAGAGAGAGAGAGTGGGTCAACGATGGAGAAGATGGGATCTTTGGAGGAAGGAAGGACTCTCTCTAGTAGTATATGTGGTTTATATGGAAGAAGGGTGTGTTTGGATCTGGAAATAAAAACCCCAGTCAAATAAAACTAAAACACGATACTACTAGGGTTAGTGTAATGTCAAGGAATGCCAACCAGAACCTTCACTGTTACACCTACACGTTTCCAAAACCGGGTAACGTAAATTTTCATAGAGAAAGTGTGCCAAGGTTAAAAAAAAATTCATACCTTTCCATTTGTGAAAGAGTTTTACGTACTCATATAAACATCCAATTATGTATGACCACGTGGATAAAAATAGTTACTTTTTCGGGGAAAAAAATAATAATTGGGTCTCTCATTTTTTAAAAATTATACAAATTTATTTTTTGACTTTTGTGAAATACTTAATAATTTTTTTTTAAAAAAAATCAATACAATTGTCCCCTCTTTAGTTTGACTCGACTAAAAAAAACGAAAACTTTTAATAGAATTCCTTACAAAATCACTCCCATGATGAAAAATAAGAACCAAAAACGTTTTTTTAATAGCTACATAAGCAATTTTAGTTTCTTTTAGTCCAGTCAAATTAACATAGGGACATAATTGTACTGTTTTTTCAAAGGTCATGGGTTATTAAGTATTTCACAAAAATTATGGATGAATTTGAACAATTTTTAAAAAGTCAGGGGCATAAATATCATTTTTCATCTAATTTTTAAAGTAACTTCTTCTAAAGTTATATAAATACATAAATTTTATTGGATAAACGTGTAAAACTCTTTACATTATTATTATATCAAAATTAAATTTTTTATGGTTAATTTCAATTATTATTTATAAAACGAAAAGTATACGGGGCAAATAAAATTGGGAGCCAATAGGAACAAACAAAACCCTAACCCTAGTCCCATTTTCTCTACCAATCCCCAAGCCCGCCGCGCCCTTGCTTCGCCGACGACCTCCATTAGCACCGGAGTATAGGTATTTTGTTCCCAAATTTTTAATTGAAAAAGTTTCAATTATTTTTTGTTCTAAAGGCTTTAATTATTTATCTCAATTATAAAATAGGATAAAATGTTATTTTAGTTTCTAACGTTTAATTCAAATTCTAAATTAGTTATTGACGTTTCAAACATCCTATTTTAATTTAAAAAAGTTTCTAACAAGATCCATGTTGCCCTACCCTTAATTTTGAGATGAAAAGATAATTGAGAATGTAGCATTGACATTAACTCTCCGTGTCGGTAGCCCCATAAAATATTATTGTTGCAAAAAACTCAAATAATTGTGGAGTTTAGGAAACAAATCTTTGTTGTGTGATGACAAAATATTAGTTTTTTCAGGTTTAAAAGTCCAAAAATAATTTGATGTGTGTGTTATTTATGCAGATCCAATTTTATATTATTGCAACTCATTTGCTTGTGTTGGTGTGAGCAAGGTTGTTGATTCATTGAAACTTCAACTTTTTCATTCAAAAAAATTTAAAGGAAAAGCACAACATCAATATCACAAGGATTCAAACTTGGAAGCAAAATATAAACATAAGGAGAATAAGAGGATATAAGGAGAATAAGAGGATAAAAAATTAAAAAACAAGATTGCTTTATCTGCAACTGTTGCAGCTGGTGCACTTGCACTAAAATATACACATATTGTCATTGCATTTGCAAAAAGAGTCTTTTAATTTGGCAAAACTCTTAAATCATGTAATTGCTACAAAAACAGCTAGCTCTAAACTTTGGTTTTGGTCAAAAATTGTTGAAAAGCTTTATTTTTTTGAAGCAACACACTTACGATAAAAAAAGTGTTCAACTAAGAAAAGAGGTAAGAGAATAGAGCACATCATTAAGATTATTCACATTACATTTTCAGAAAGAATCTTTTCCTTCAAATGTTTTATTGAATAATTGGATTATCATTTTTCTGTTCTCAGGATGGATCTCCGACCCAAGCACCGGGAGAGAGATATTTGCAAGAAACTCCGACAATCAAGTTAATTCAGAGTTTAAAAATCCAAGAGATATTAGGAGTATAGTAAGGTTCCCGTATATATAGCGTTGGGAAGTTAAGAACAATGTGAGAGTTACTGAATAAGCATACGAAACGAACACTTTAGTAATCAATAGATAACCACCCATTCTTCCATCTTCTTCTTCTCTCTTGTCACAACACAAGCAATGTTCCTCTTAGATAGACCCTTTTCTTTTTCCATACCACGTGGTCCCACAACAGCGCCTCACCTTCTCTGACCTCCTCCTCTTCCGTTGCAATGCCCGCTCCCAACCCTTCTTTTCGAAAAGTCCATCTCTTTCACCGACGACTCCACTACTAACTTCTCTCTTGACATGGTTCTTCGATCACCCTGACCTCCATCACCGTCCATGGCGTCGTCAGTGTACTCGACTACCTTCCACTATGGCAACAGCATCTTCTCGCCTCCTCCTCTTCCTGTTGTTTCTTCTTCGCCGATATTCTTACCGATTGGAGAAATCATGGGTGGGATGTTGGTGGATAGAATTTTGTTTCTACTGCTTTCTCTTCTACTCTCATCCCTGTGATATTACTGATCTTAATTATTTTAATTTTTGAATGATCAATTTATTGATTTAAATGACCATTTTTATTAATTTTGGATGAATAATTTTATTTTTCTAGATGATCTGTTTTTTAATTTTGAATTACTTTTTTTTGTCTATTACTGGCTAATATTATGTTGGTTAAGTAGCACCGTTGTGATCTTATCTTTTTCTATTAAATTATACTCTTATTTCTATTTTATTGGGTTGGTCTGGAACAATACTCATTTTAAGGAGCAGTGATATCGAAAGAAGAACGATTTGCAAAGGATCTTTAATAATCTTTAGCTATATATATAAGATCTAAACCTAGAAGCAAAAAGAAGAAACTAGCGCAGGAAACAAAGTCCTGCAAAATTTTTTTCTGAATTTTCTTTTGTAACTCTTCAGTCTTAGAGGAGATTTCAAAAAATTGTAATTTAGGTAACTTCATTTCATATCTTAGTCCTCACTAGACTCTCTTGTAAATCTGAGAATGTTGATGTACACAACTTTGCTAACATCTTAAGGAAAGTAAAACGAGAATATCAACTTGACTTTGAGCGGTAGTTCTATGGAGCTATTGTCCACAATACCATCCATCATTCCTAGGAAAAGGAACATAAATGTGTTGACTACCTCAGTAAGACTTCTTTAATACTGCCTTCTAGCAAAGACTAAGGTGAATCTAACCTCATTTCATCAAATTTACATGTTGGTCTATAAGAATTTTCATACATCAATAACATTGAATTCTTCAATGTTAACACCTTCAAGAAATTAAGATCTGAGGGCACATTCTTGTCACAGAAGAACCTCAAAACCAAGTAGAGAAGGATCAAGAATGATCTTCGATCAACACCTCAAATCTAACTAACCACTTTTGTTCCATTGCAAACACAACACATGCGTGATACGTCCTCAATTGATTGTGTTTTTTTTTTTTTTTTTTCTGACGATCAGTTTCAGAAGCCGGCTCTATCAGAGGCTTTTGAATTCTTAAAAATAACGTTTGGGAGAGAGATTGAGAGACTGAGATTGAATTAAATTTATTATTATTTTTTGTTTAAAATTTACTATAAGACAAAGACTGAAAAATAGAAATTGAAATAAGTAAATAGTGAAAAAACAAAGGTTAATATTGAAAACTTTAATGTTGATTGAGGGTATTTGAGTAAAAAAAATTTATTAACATTTCAGTCCCAGTCTCCGATATCCAGTCCCAATCCCCAGACCCCAGTCCTTCCCAATTGGAGGTACTAAAAATATTGAATTTTGGGGACTGAGACTGAAATTTTTATTCCAATCCCCATCTAACAAACACAATATCCTAAAGGTGACTGAGACTCAGTATTGTGTTTGTTAACAAAGACTGAAATTTTAATAACTTTTTTTAGTCTCTCAACATTAAATTTTCAATACTAGCATTTGTTCCTTCTCCATTAACTTAATTTAATTTCTATCTCTCAATTTATGTCTCTTAGTAAATTTTAAACCAAACACAACAACAAACTTAATTCAGTCTCAATCTCTCAATTTCTATCTCTAAGTATTAGGGAATTCAATTTTACCCGCCTCCGTGGCGATCCGCCAAAATATCCGCGACGAGGAGTTTATTGGAGATCCGTTAAATCCCCATGGGACGGGACCCGCCCCATGAATAAGGGGACGTGATTAAGGTACTCACCCAACGGAGACTTGCTAAATTCTCACTAGAATAAAATTATAAAAAATCCTTATATATATGTTGAATTTATGATAAAGTATGTTACATTTATATTAAATCCAGTAATTATTGTGATAAATTATATTGGATTTATATTTTTTTTTTTATGTTTTAAGAACAATGCTACGGAACCAACCTTAGGGAGCCATTAGGGAGCCAATAACTAAATTATCATTCGAAATTTATATGAGTTATCATCCGTAACTATGTGTTAATTCCTATTGGTCATAACATGTTGGCTCCCTAGTCTTTTTCATGTTTTAATAGTTAATATATTGAATTTGGTTGTGTTGACTAATTTGTGTACTTGATTATTTGAATTGTTATAATTAATTGTGGAAAAATTCTAGCATAATGACACCATTCTGGTCTTCTAGTGATGACACATAAATTAGACTTATTATTAATTGATAAGTGGAAAATGGGTCATTCAGAATTTATGGCAGGCACATGCTCCCATGCTCAATAATGTCACGTGTCAACAGCTCATTGGATCAAATAAATATATTCATTGGAAGATAATTATAATGTCCTCATAGTAGACCTTCTCTTTTTATATTTACCCTTAATTGTGTTATATTTATAAAATAATTTGTTAAACTTTAATATGAGGATAGAGGAACGGAAAATGAGGTTTCGCTCCATGGATGCCATTGCCATCCCTACTAAGTATCTGTCTCTCAAGGAGGCAAGGCGGCAAGAACAATAGAGAACTAATGTGCCAATAGTAACTGACTAACTGCACGTGTTGTTGAGGTAGTTGAACCTCAAAATTAGATTGAAACTACTAACTTAAAATTGATGACCCATGCAAGAAGGTCAAGAAACTCAACAAAAAAGACTCTTAATAAGGGAACCTGTCTAAATAAGAACTCAGAGAAGTCCAAGAGGATGCTGATAACATGAAAGCAACATATATTGAATCTTACACTTCTATTCCAGAACCTGGTATGATCACCAGTGTTAGAAATAAAAAGGTTGAAGAATTCTTAGGTCCAGATTTCTTAGAATCCACTAAGACTATTGAAACTGACTATTGAATCCACTAAACAGAACTTCCATGACTCCAGTCAATTGCAAAGAACTTAACTGGTTAGTTATTGTGATAATCTATAAAGACATTCAACGAACCTTGATATCAGACAATAAAATTGAGACAAAACTCATATTAATCCTTCTATATTTACAAAATAATTTTACCTATAATACAGTAATACCGTACAACACGCAAGTCTTAATCTAGTATACAAAAATCCAACACAATATCTGCAAAGAAAATACCATAATGAACACAAACTCATATCATTGCAACAATAGAAGTGGGTGCTCAGGAAGTGGAAGTGGTGGGTGGAACCGCTATTCCTTGCACGGTAAAGTTTGACAAAGCTTCTGAAAGATGTTTATTTGCCTTGTCAAAATGAACAAAACCCATGAACCAAAAATCATGTCCATCCACTGTAACAATCTGAATGTACTTCTCTGATGGGTTCTCCCTCATGATCACTGGGTTCACTGCTCCAATCTTCCCCAAAGGCACCATTACCTGTTACAAAGTAACATATTAAGTGATGATGTTTCAACATTTGGATACTGAATATGATCTGAAGGTTAAAAACAGAGAGTTTAAGAATTGAAATGGATCCCATAACAAAATCTAAACATACCATGATAGTACATGAACTATCACACAAGGATCAATTTAGTCCTTCAAAGATCAAACCCCTCAAATTAGTTCTTAAAAGATACAAACGTAAGTCAAATTGATTATCACATGAAATGCCACATGTCACTAATATAACACATTAACCAATCATTTTGCGAAAAGTGGCATTAACTTGCCATGTCATCATGCCACATGACATATCATCATCTAACTAACTAACTAACTGACAAGAGGAGCAATTTGACTTAGAGTTGTGTTTTTCAAGACTAATTTGAGGCATTTCATCTTTTGAGAACTAAATTGATACTTGCGTGATCTTTTAGGACCATCTTGATTTCTAAGTTTTCAACAATTCTTTTATGGTGTTGTAATTGCAATTAAAAATTTAAGAAGGAAAATAGAAAGAGATTCTGACCTTGTAGTGGCTCCAAGTTTGCTGGCCAGAGGGTGCAGTGAAAGACAAAGGGCGATCGCTGCAGAAGGCGACATGAACATCAGAGAGGTATAATGTTCCTGCAACAGGGCCTGTTGATGTTGAGAGATAACAAGCAAAAGTTTTCTTTAGCTTCTCATTTGGATATGTTGTGAATGTCTGCTTGTACAGTGACTCAAATCCACCTTCTGATATTGCTTTCACTGTCAGGTTCATCTTCCCCAGTGCAGCTGATGATACTGATGGGCTTGCTCTAACTGCAAATTCAAATAACACTATATTATTTATATGATCACCATCATGATATGATTCACTGGTGTTTACTTTAATCACGGTAACGATGCAATTCTAAACATTAATGTCCAACATCTTGACAGCCAAATTGTAGCAAAATATATAGTTTTCTAGCATTTTGTTAACATAAATCACATGATTTTTTTTGTTTCCCATTGCATCCCTCAACCCGACAAGTCAAGGACTAATCCGTCGCGGATCGAAGTTCTATTTAAGGTTTGTCGCACTAGCTATTGGGTTGTTGTACAAGGCGTAATCTGAACTCTCGACACTTATTTAAGCGGACTAGTTAGTTAATCACTAGACCAACCTAGCTTGGTTAACATAAATCATACGATACAATGTCTAACTAAGTTAAATCAAGTCATTTATTTTTAGACTTATAAAAATAACATGAAGGCATAGTTTTGAATTTTGACATCAATAAAAAAAAATATTAGTTACAAAATTGAACAAGATATAGACATAAATAAAAAAGAGAGAGAGAATAAAAGAAGAAACTAACGATTGTGCCAGATGTTGGTGGCAGCGACTTCAGCCTTTTTGCTCCAAGAATCAAACATGTTGAGTATGGATTCCATGGGACTGGTACTTGGAGGCTTGTCAATGGGGGTATGTTGAACATAAGGATGTTGCTGATAGTAATGAACCTGAGGCTCTTCACTTGGGGCACCTTCCACTGCTGCTTTCTTGTTATCTGGGTGGCTGCTTGGCACTGCTGGCCTCCCCATTATGTGTGTCCCCCACTTCTCATTATTATTATTCTGTGCAGATGGATATGATGAAGATGATGGTGCAGATTGATGATTCTGGTCGTTGTTGTTGTTGCTGCTCATCTTGATCGATTTCAAGCTTCAAGAAGAGGTAGAAAGAGAGAGTATAAGAAATTAAGAATGAAGGTAGAAGGAAGTGGTTCAGTGGTTGATGAGTTAGAGAGGAGAGAAGGAAAATCTCATATTTGTATGATTATTACGCGGTTTAAAGAGGTCACAGGTAACAGGTGGGGCTGGAAGAGTATTCCAGAAAATAATGTTGCTTAACCGCGTATAAAAGCCAGGTGACATGGTTGCTTTCTCATATTTTTATTGCCGTACCGTATACCACCGTCCACCAATAATCTGCATTTAATTAAACTTGTACATATCTTCATCGGTGGAGTTGTTACTTGTTAAGATCAAAATTTTACTAATCAACCACTCCTATAACAGTGCACCTTCAGATAAGGTGAGTAATTAAAGCTTTCTAAGGTCGACCATTTTAGAGCGTGTTTGATTTCTAAGTTTTTATTTTCAGTATTTTATGTTTTTAAATTTTACGAAGGAAGAAAAGAACTCAAGATGCGAAAATAAAAAAATAAAATTTTATTGTTTTAAATGTTTTTTCATAAAATCTAAAAAATAAAAATACAAATACAAACTAAATACATCTTTATTAGATAATAATAATAATAATAATAATAATAATAATAATAATAATGAAATAATACAATTTTTTATTTTAGGTTTTAAAATATCCAAAATAATATACGTTTCTTTTTATTGGATAATACATTTTTTGGTTTATAATTTTTATTGAGTGAATAATAATATTTTTGAAGAATTTAAAAAATTTCAAAATACAATTTAAAAAATTATAAAACCTCTAAAACAGTCTATTTAATTTGTATCTTTTCTAATAAAGAGACTATATTGTATATAAATATTTGAAGATTATTTTGTGTATTTTAAAAATTAAGAGATTAAAGTATCTCATTTTAAGAATTTTAAAAATTAATTTGGATAATTACTCAAACAAAAATTATCACTTATTATCATATATTTTTATAAATAATATATGAAATTTATAATTATGAATAATATTTTATCATGACAAAATATTTAAAATATATATTTGCGTAAAAACTAAATTGAGTTGATTTTTTGTATTGTATATTTTTGTTTATTATTTATTTTAGTAATGACATTCTTAGGACTATTTTTTTTTTAAAGGAAACAAACCCAAAAACAAAAATGGGTCATGAGGAATCGAGGATTACAAGGGTTATCTCTATAAGTCCGTAATGAAACAAGTCTCATTACACATCAAGTAATTTCATCAACTAAATCCAACCAAGCATTTCTAACACACTCTCACAAAAAAAATGTGAAAATATACGCGTTTTTCCTTTCTTGTTTCTACAATTTTACCTCCTCTTTCTCCTCATCCTCCTTCTTCATCTTTTTACTGCGTCGCTGTCACCGCCGCTTCTATAGTGATCGCCGCTGCCGCCGTCGTCATTGTTGTTGTCACTGCTGCCACCATTGTCATAATTTTCTTCTTCCCCATCTTCCATTTTCTCATCTTCTTCTTCGTCTTCCTCCTCCTCCTCCTCCTCCTTTGTTACGTTGTTGATGTTATTGTTGTTGTTGTTGCTGCTGTTGTTGATGATGTTCTTCTTCTTCTTGAACAGAACCAGATTTCTATCAAAAACAGAATTAGATTTGTTGAATAAGAAACAAATTTCTTCTTTTCTTCTTCTTCACCATCTTCTTCAATGAATTGCATTTCATTAAAAAAACAGAACCATATTTCTCTTAAAATAGAACCGGATTTGTTGAATAAAAGAAACAGATTTCTTCGTTTCTTCTTCTTCTTCATCATCTTCTTCAATGAAATGCATTTCATTACGAAAACAAAACTGAATTTCTTTTGAAAACAAAATAGGATTTGTTGACTGATTTCTTCTTCTTTTCTTCTTCTTCTTCTTCTTCATCATCTTCTTCTCCTCCTGCTTCTCTGTTGTGTTTCTTTTCCTCCTCCTTCTTCATTGTATTATCCTTCTTTTTTTCTCATTTGATATCTTTTTTTCTTCCTCTTCTTCTCCACTGTCATTTCCATCATCATCGTCTCCTCCTCCTCCTCCTCCTCATTGCTACCACTGTCATCGTGGTATTGGTGGTCATCGTTGTTGTCTTCTCCTCCTCCTCCTCCTCTGTGCGTTGAAAACAAACATAATGTGAAAAACGCGTGGAAGGAAAGGACTTGGTTGATAAAAATGTTTGGTTGTCTATAATTATTCTAACGAAATATCTTATATATTTAGGTGAATTGGTTTGTACTGATATAAATAGGTTTTGCTGCAGGAAAACAAAGAATGAGTGAAGGAGCAGAGGGAGCGAGTGGGGGAAAGAGCAGAAATGAGGGAAGGAAACACAGTGAGGTACCTGGCATCGTCGGAGGCAGGAACAAGGGGGAGAGTATTGGGGTTTTTTCATCTGTTGTTTCAGATGGGGGAAAGGGTTTCAAGATCTCTTTTAGAGATAAGGTGGTTGGCGAGAAGGCTTCAAGGGTTTTCAAAGTGGCTGAGAATCTATGCGGAGATAAGATGGCTACCATAAGCAAACCACTTGATGATGAAGAAGATATTGCAAATGTCAACTTTTCGCCAGAAGCCATAGTTGCACTTATGGAACCCTATAAGGATACTATCGTGATCAAGGTTCTGGACAAACACTTTAGTTACATAGCTATTTGCCACAAATTCATGACCATTTGGAAGCCCAAAGGAGGCTACGAAGTTTTGGACGTTGGTTACGGATATTTCCTTGTCAAGTTTGGTCTCTTAGAGGACAAGGACAAAGTCCTTCTAGGAGGTCCTTGGATGACCAATGGCCATTACCTTGCAGTTAAACCTTGGAGTGCCTCTTTCAGACCTTCTGAGGAGTCGTTTGGTTCAACTTTAGTTTGGATCAAAATCTCTGGTTTAAACATATGGTACTACTATGAAGAAGCTATGATGAGAATAGCTGCTGCTGTTGGATTGCCAATTCGTGTTGACTTAGCCACAAAGTCAGCGGAAAGAGGCAAATTCGCTCGTGCTTGTGTTCAGATTAACCTTGGGAAACCAGTTAGGACCAAGATCAAAGTGGATGGTGTTGTTTATAACATCGAATATGAGCATCCAAATCTAGTTTGTAGTCATTATAGATGCTTTGGCCATGTTACTAGAGAGTGCAACAAGAAAACTTCTGGTGAGGCAAAGGGACAAGACGCTACACTATTGATAACCAAGACCGTGAACATCGGCACTGCGGAAGACGCTCCGCTCCCATTGAGGCTACGGTAAAAGAAAATCCTATTTTTGAATTTGGCTACATTAAGGAAACAAATCAGGGAATTAATCATGTTGAAGATCCCACGGAACCAAATCTTCATGAGTTGCGTGAGATGAGCATGAATCATGCACAACATGAAGGTGAGTGGGTCCAAGTGAACCGAAGAGGAAAAAAGAAAATGAGCCAGGGACAAAAAATGGGCCTCTCTCTTAAGAAGTCTGATCCAATTAAATTCCAACCAAAGGCAAACCCATTAACTAGCAAGGTCTCCCATGGGTCTAAAAATGAGACCAAGTTCTCTCCTTCCTCATCTGGTGTGAAAGTCACGCCTGAACTAGCAGCTAGTGAGAAGAAATCCCAACCTGCTACTCCTATTGGGGCAAACTCTATTGTTTCAAGATACAAGAGAAGACGTCCGGTGTCGTTACAAAATTCACCTATTGAAGCAAGAACTACCAATTCTAATTTTGTCTCCACTTCCAATGATCCTCCAATCATCAATGATGATCGTAACAAGAGTGGCGATGGAAACCATGAGCTGTGAGCTGAAGGCGGTAACTCTCCAATTAATTATTTGTTTTATTATGGATATTACATCATTAAATATAATTAGTTGGAATGTTAGATGATCATCTAACAGGATTGCTCATGCAGGATTTTGTGAAAAAACTTAACCCCTCTTTCTTTATTCTTGTGGAGACTCATGCCCAGTTTCAATCTATGAAGGATTTTTGGTATAATTTAGGTTTCTTTCCTTTGGGAATTGTTGAGGCTAACGGTCACAAAGGTGGAATTTGGTTTCTTTGTTCGGATGCTAAAGTCTCTTTCACTGTTACTGATCAATTTGAACAGTGCTTATCAATCTTAATCAGCAGGGAAAATCTCTCGTGGGTTTGTAGTGCCGTTTACGGTAGTCCTTAGGTTCAATCTCGGTAATTGCTATGGCAACATTTGAAGAATTTATCTATATCTATTAATGAGTCGTGGCTCATCCTTGGGGATTTCAATGAAGTAATTTGTTCCCAATAAGTTAAAGGTGGCATATTCTACCCTTCAAGAAGCAAAATCTTCTCTGGCACCCTTGACTGTTGTGGTCTTTTTTATCTCTCCTGCTCCGGAAGAAAGTTTACATGGGTTCAAATGTTCAGGGTAATAAAGAAGTGGCAAAGAGATTAGATAGAGCCTGTAGGAATGGTGATTGGAGGTTGCTTTTCCCGGAAGCTTTCTATGAAGTTTTAAGTCAGCTCCATTCTGACCACAACCCACTTATTATTAGATGTTTGGGTATTCCTTTAAAGAGAGAGTCCAAGCCATTTAGATTTCAAGCTGCCTGGTCTACTCATCCTGGCTACAAACCACTTATTCAAAATGCTTGGCTTGGCTACGATTCTTATTCTATGAAGTTGGCTAGAGTTCAAAAAGCTTCTCTTGAATTCAATTCAAAGGTGTTTGGCAATGTCTTTATTAGGAAAAGAGAGCTTGGGGCTTGTATCAATGCCATTCAAAGAAGAATTGAAGTTTGTGATAATGAATTTCTCAGGCAGATTGATAAACAGCTTAGAGAGGAGTATAATCTTGTTCTTACTTAGGAAGAATTGATTTGGTTCCAAAAATCAAGGAAACATTGGGTGCATTTTGGTGATCACAATACTAAATTCTTCAACATGCAAACTGTTATTCGAAGAAAAGACAATAAAATTCATGGTCTGACTCTTAGTGATGGCTCCTGGGTGACTGACCCAGAAATCCTAAAATTGGAAGCTCTTAATTTCTTTAAAGGTCTTTTCTGCAGTACTGAAGCGGTTGATCTCCACTGCATGGGGGCGGTTTTCTATACCTTCTCTCAGCAATTCTGCTTGTGAGCAGCTCCTCGGTCCAGTAACTCTCTTAGAGGTGAAAAAAGCAGTTGACTCCATGAATCCTTACAAGGCTCCGAGACTTGACGACTTTCAAGCTTTTTTCTTCAAGGAGTACTGGGATTTAGTGGGACATGAAGTGTGGAATACAATTAGGAATGTCTTCTTGGGGGCAACCTCTTCATTCTTCCTTAGTTGAAACTCTCATTGTCTTAATACCTAAATGTGACTCCCCTACCTCTCTAAGAGAGTTTCTCCCAATCAGTCTTTGCAACGTTCTTTATAAAATTATCATAAAGGTTCTTGTTAACAGGCTTCGACCTTTCCTCAATGAAATCATTAGCCCAAATCAAGGAGGTTTTAATCACGGTAGAGGTGCTCCTGACAATATTATTGTGGCTAAGGAAATGCTTAATTTCTTGAAGAGAACTAAATCAAGGAATGGGCCTTTAGCTTTCAAGATCGAGTTGGAAAAGGCTTATGACAGCATAGACTGGTCTTTCCCTTTTGACACACTCTCTCTTGTTTTGGTTTTCCTCCCAACATTATCAAGATCATTATGAGTTGTGTAAAGGCCTCAAGTTTATCCATTATGTGAAATGGTGGAAAGTTAGAGAGTTTTTAGCCAAGAGAGGTCTTCGACAAGAGGATCCTATGTTCCATACCTCTTCGTTCTTTTCATGGAAAGATTAGCTTGCTTTATTGCCTTCCAAGTTGACAATGGCTCTTGGGACGCTGTGGCAGTTTCAAGAAGAGGTCCCCAGATTTCTCATCTTATGTTTGTTGACGATCTCCTTATTTTTGGCAAAGCAACCAAATCTCAGATCAGAAATGTTATGTATTCCTTACATTTATTCTGCAAAGCCTTGGGTACGAAGGTCAATCTAGATAAATCTAGGGCTGTTTGTTCCAAGAACATCTCCAATCAAAGAAGGAATGTTCTTTTGGGAGTCTTTCAAATCCGTTTCACTCATGATTTGGGAAAGTATTTGGGTGTCAACCACTGCCATGCTCGATCTTCTAGGGCTGCTTTTGCAAATTCCATTCAAAAAATTAAGAGCAGATTGGCTAATTGGAAAGGTTGTTTACTCAATCGGGCTGGTCGATTATGTTTGATAAAATCAGTGGCTTCTTCTTTATCAGTTTATAATATGCAAGTATCTTTCTTCCCTGCTTCTTCTGTTTGTAAAGAGATTGACTCTATTATGAGACAATTTCTTTGGAAGTGTAAGATTGGAAAGCATTGCCTAAATCTTGTTAAGTGGTCCACGATGGTTACTCCAAGAAAATTTGGTGGAATAGGTGATGAACCCGTATTTCATGATAAAATATGTGTTATATTTGATGGGTTTATCAACATAAAATCACATAATTGCTTGTGAATAACCATGATTGTGAACCTTTGCCATAACTGTTCCAAGATTGATAAACATGCTAATTTAGCCTTAGAATTGAATGAAATTAGTATAATCTCACCCCTCTTGGTACCTTGATATGTTTGCTAGTGTATTTCAGGATTTCAGGGATAGAGAAATTATTTGGAAAGGCTAAAGAGAGTATTAGAAGCAAAGGATTCATGAAGAAAAGCCAAGAAGAAAGGGTTGTTGCTAGTGGAGTTGCTAGCACGGTGCACTAGCACCAGCACCAGCAAAGCTGCCCACGCAGCTTTAAAGCTGCGCAGGCAACTCACTAGCAACATAGGAGCTGCCCACGCAACACCCAAAGGCTGCGCACGCAGCTTCCTGGCGCCAGCAGAGCTGCTTGCGTAGCGAACAATGGTTCACACGCACTAGGCAGCAGAAAATCACCCAATTTGAAGGCTAGAAGTGGAATTTCAAGTCTTTGGACCTAGGCCAAGGCCCTTTGAAGTCCAAATTCATTCTATTTAAAGAAAGAGTAGCTGAAGCACAAAGGAGGCTAGACACAACACACTACCATTAGGTTAATTTCCATAGTTTAGATAGTTTAGGAGGAATTTGTGACAGTGTCCCATCTCTCTCATTTTCTCTCATTTAGTTCTTAGTGTTCTTCATTTTCTCTTCCAATTTCTAGCCTTCACTAGCCAAACTCTTTCATTTAATTCTTGTTTGAATGCTTGTTTAATGATTCTCTAGTTTAATTAATACAATCTATGCTTGTTTCTTTCATCTCTTTCTTTATT
>JASCZI010091795.1:6603-18391 GCA_036250425.1 Stylosanthes scabra | reverse complement strand
TGACTTCAAGAATTGGTTGAATGTGAATCTTGAATGCATGAACATTCAAAGATTTCCAAAGAAAGAATGAGAAAGAGAGAATCTTTAATGAGAAAGAGAGTAAACTGAATATTCCTCTATATTGAAATCAAAATCTGAAATTACAACTATGATGGAAAACTTCAAAGAATCCTAAACTAGAGCCAAGGAGAAAATGAGAGAAAAATCTCCAAGACTTGAGAACTAAGAAAGCTAAAAATTCTAATCCTAATTTCTGAAAATGTGTATGTAAAATTGTTAAAATGAGCTAAGGAATGTAATCCTTTTTTCTAAGTGAAGTTTCCATCTATTTATAGGTATACATAAGAAGAAAAATCAAATACAACTTCATTTTCTAAGAAAAAGATGATTCTGCCCCTGTTTCTTCCGTTTCCCACGCATATGCATAGGACTCCACGCATATGCGTGGGACTCGCTGAACTCTGGGATGTTGCTGCATCTTCCACGCATAAGCGTGGACTTCCACGCCTATGCGTGGGTCATCTTATCTTGGACAGGGCTGAACTCTTCTTCCACGCATATGCCTTGCTTCGACGCATGTGCGTAGCCTTGAAAACGTTGGGAAGAAGCTTGCCTTCCACGCATATGCGTGCTGTCCTACGCATATGCGTGGCTCTGGGAAGGGCTAGCTAGGCTGGGTCACGTTTGCTTCTCCAAAACGTGACTAGAAACGTGACTAAGGTAGCTTTCCACGCATATGCGTGGGTATTCGGGGCTTGGAGCCATGTTTGAGCAACTCTGACTTGACATGCTATCAATGTGCCTTCCAAGCATATGCGTGGATGTTATACGCCTATACGTGGGAAGATGAGTCATGGTCACGTTTAAGGTTGTGGCAACGTGACCATGGACGTGGACTGAGTGACTATCCACGCATATGCGTGGGCTTCTACGCATATGCGTGGGCTTCTACGCATATGCGTGGCTCTGATCAAGCAAGTTGCCACGCCTAAGTGTAGTGGGCATACTTAGGCGTGGGTTGGGGTATGAGCAGCACGCATATGCGTGCTCATCCACGCATATGCGTGGAGCCTTGCTTTGTTTTGCTTCCAAATTCCGTTTCTTGATCTGCAAGCTTCCTTTCTTCAATTTTTTCTGAAAATAATCAACGAAATCATCAAAGTACCACTAATCTATTGTAAAATGGTAACTAATGACAATTATAAATATTTTTAGTATTTTTAGATGATTTTAAGTTAATTTGAGGCAGAAAGTGATTCAAATGAGGAAGATAAGTATACAAAAATGCTCATGCATCACAAGATCAATGCAAGACCAAATTTCATGTCACTTATTCAATAAAACATCAACAAAGACAATGCATAAACTATCAAATAATATGTTTAATTTCATGATTTAGAACAGAAACTAAACCAAAGTAAGAACCAATTATATCTCTCGGTTATCTTGATCCTTGAATTGATGAACAAGAAGAATCCTTTGAATAATAGTAGAACTTGCAGATTTGAATATCTTATTGGATTAATCCATTGGCTTGATAGAATAGAGCTCTTCCTCCTTAATCTTCAAGTGAGTTTAGGACTCATGATGATGAATGACTTCAAGAAATGTATGAAGGTCGTTCTTGAATACATGAATATTCAAAGAACTTCAAAGAAAGTATGGAAAAGATAGAATCTTGAGAGAAAAGAAGGTAGAACTGAATTGCCTCTTTACTAATTAAAAAGTGAAAGTTACAAGAATTGATGGAAAACTTCAAAGAAAACTAGAACTAAAACTAAGAGAAAACTAAGAGGTGAATTTTCTTCTAAAACTCTATGAATGATATGTGAAAACTAAAAAGTATATAATATTATCCTCCTCTAATGTGAAGTTTTCCATCTATTTATAGGTTTACAAAAGGGATAAATGAAATACAAATGCATTGGAAATGAAATGTCTAATTCAGCCCAAAACAAAGTGCTCCACGCCTAGGCGTGGGCCTCTGCTTAAAACTTGGCTCTGGATGCTTGAAAATAAAACATCCCTTGCCTAGACTTTGGCTCTGGTGCCTAGGCATGGGTCTTGGATGATCAAAGGATGCCTAGGCGTTGGTGTGGCGCCTAGACTTGGGCTTGGGATGTGCTTGGCCACGCCTAGACTTTGGCTTCCACGCCTAAGCGTTGGCTTGAGTGATCCTGGAGGCTTTGTTCTTAGCTTGGCCACGCCTAGACTTTGGCTTCCACGCCTAGGCGTGGGTTGTCTTGGCCTCAGCTCTGGCTTTGGACGCCTAGGCGTTGAGTTCCATGCCTAGGTGTGGGGCTCTAGTTAGAAATGCTCCAAAACTCCATTTCTTGTTCCGCAAGCTTCCTTTAACCATTTTTCCTATAATTTAACAATAAAATACTGAAAGTACCAATGTTTTCACATAATTAAACATGTACTAATATATTATCACATTTTTGCCAATTTTATTATGATTCTAAGTTAATTATATGAAGAATACAACATGAATTAGGAGAATATATCTACAACGATGCTCATGCATCACAGCTTGTGAGGAGGATCTTGCCACCAAGTATAATTTGAGGCCTCCATGGAAGATGTGCCTTCCTTTTTCAGCATTGGCTTGAATGAGATCAGGGATTTGGTGGATAGGGATCTCAGTCAAGTTAGGATTGGCTTGCTGGTGTGCCCAACAGCAATAAGCATCTCTTGAAGAGGCATTTCTTGTCCACTCCTTGAGTTGCTTCTTGATCTCCGTCATCTCTTTTTGCTGCATTCCCATAGTTTGCTCAAGCTTTTCCATTGGTTCGTTTTGGTTGCCCATCAAGGTTTGGTTGACTTGGAACTTCTTCACTTCTTGTATTTCTCTAGCAAGCATGTCTTGTTCCTTCCTTATTCGGTGGTGGAACTTGTTGGTGTTGTTCCAAAGCTCATCTTGCCTTGCCTTGACTGTCTTGAGTTCTTCCAAGTACTGAGCTTGAGTGGTTTGCATATTTTCGAAGAATTGTTCCTGCTGAAGTTACATGCCAGCAAGTTGCTCATTGATAAGTTGGAAACCTTGCTGCTGCTCCCAATAACTTTGCTGAAAACCTGCTTCTGGTTGCTGATATTGAGGCTCAAAGTGTTGGGGGTGCCCTTGATCATGGTCTTCCTCATTGCCTCCCTCAAACTGAGGCATTGGCTGATCTTCTTCTTCTTTGTTCTGCTGCTGCACTTGCACATTCCTTCCCAACCTTGTTGTTTCCATAAGCCTAGCTGTGATTAGCTTGTCTTGTGGAATCAACTCGGTTCTTTTGAACTCACACATTGGCACTTCTGCGTCTTTGCATAGCTTGAAGATGGTGCTTGGGAAGGCCAGCTTGCCTTTCCCTTGCCTTCCTTGAGCTATGACTGCAATATTATTTTCTATTAGCTCCTCAGCCCTTACATCTTCACCCTTTATGATTGCATGAATCAATATAGCCCTTGCTATAATGATTTCAGATTCGTTGCCAGTTGGTATGATTGAGTGGATGATAAACTCATGCCATCCATGAGCTAATGGAGTGAGTTCTACCCTTCTCAGCTGTATTGGTTGTGGTGGTTGGCCAGAACTTAGCTTCCATGTTGCTCCCAGAATGCAGAGGTTTTGGAGGACTTCATCTAGCCTTTGATCCGTGTTTAGGCGAGTGGCGTAGTCAGTTTCGACTCCTGGAATATGCTCCTTAAACCTGAGAACTCTCCTAATGTTCTCTGGTGAGAAGTCCACTTCAACACCCCTTACATAGCTCTTGTAAGGGTGTTGTTCAGCTTCTCCTCTTCAGATTGGACTGCATTGGCATAGAATTCTTGGATCAGCCACTTGCTGACCTTGGTTCTTAGGCTGGCTAGTCTCCTCCATCCTCTTAGTGCAATCTGCTCCTTGATGGATGGATACTCATCATCTTTAAGGTCAAAAGTGACCTCTGGTGTTATCTTCTTTCTGCTCACTAGCTCTTTAAAAAGGTTCTGGTTGAACATTGTCCTATAGCAATGTTCATCAAGCATGTTGGATGTTGATGAAGATGAGGCCATTGTTGTTTGAAGATTGGCTGAATCTGTCTGCACCAAACTTAGAATGTTGCTTGTCCTCAAGCAACAAAAAGAAGCCTGTGAAGAAGAGAAAAAAGAAGAGGGTGATGTAGAAAATATGGTATTTGCAGAAGCTTAATGCAGAAAAACAAAAGGTGGAAGAAGGGGAGTGCAGAAAAGTATGGTGGAAGTATAGGCGTGGGGGTTGGCCAGTGTTTGTGCAGAAGCTGGTTTGTGTTTGGTTGTGTTGTGGGGTGAGAAGTGTTGTGGAATGCTGTTTAAATAGAGGGAATTGGGTAGGGGTTAGTGGGAATGGGTGTTTTTGATTGGGTGAGTGGATTTTCGAGGGATCCGTGTGGGTTTGGATACTGTGAACACGCCTAAACGTGTTTCATGCGTGTGCAGCCCATGTCAGGTAGGGTACTACACCCAGGCACCGAGTTTTATGCCTAGGCTTGGGCTGCATAGCTCTGGGGAAAGTTGGGGTTGACACCTAGGCATTGAGGGCCATGCCTAGGCGTATTTGGATTGGAAGTGGGGAAGAGGTGAGGGGTTGGTTAAGTGTGGGATGCCTAGGCGTGGGGGTGCTAAGGGTGGTGGGTTGAGTTGGGGATTGGGTTAGGGTGGGTGCAGGGTTTGGGTGGGGAGCAAGGCTACGCCTAGGCGTGGAGTGTCACGCTTAGGTGTGGGGGGCCAAGGTTGGGTTGCTAAGGGTGGTTGTTGGTATGGCCACGCCTAGGCGTTAGCATGGATGCCTAGGCGTGGATGGTGCAGGTTTAGACTCAGTGTTAGGGCAAGCCTAGTTGGGGTTGGTTTGAGTAATGCCTAGGCATTAGCATGGATGCCTAGGCGTAGAGGGAAAGGGCTTGGGTTTGTAGGGGCTTGGGTCAGGGGACGCCTAGGCGTTGGCATCCACACCTAGGCGTTGGGGTCGTTGGATTAGGATATGGTAGGGTGGGTTGGTTTGACGCCTAGGCATTAGCATGGATGCCTAGGCGTTAGGAGTACAGGTTGGGCTTGGGGTGGGTTTGGGTCAGGGGACGCCTAGGTGTTGGCATCCACGCCTAGGCGTTGGGGCTATGTTGCTTAGGATGATGCAGGGTTGGTTAGGTTATGGGTTAGGCAGGGCCACGCCTAGGCGTGGAGTGTCACGCCTAGGCGTGGGTAAACAGAATGCCTCTAATCCTCAAATCTGCAAAATCAACAACTTTAGGCCAATGTTATGATTAAATTCCAATAAAAAAATCAATGAAATGGACTAATATGCCATGTTATATGATATAAGGGACACCTAACTTAGTTTCTGAAACTAGATTTACCCAATATGCAATATGCACAAATGTAGAAAGTTAAGATGTAGAAATGCAAAATGCAACACCAAACTTAGTTTCCCAATCTGAATTGCAAATGCAAATTGAAGTTGCAATATGCAGTATGCAACACCAAACTTAAAAATTAACCATATGATTAAATAAACTCCCTGTTTGCTGCAGAATTTGGCAGCTTTGGCTTCCTCAAGACTAAGTGTGTTTCTTGCTTCCTTGTTTCCCTGCAATGCACTCTTTGAGTCCCAATGTTATGCATGCTGCAATTTTGCAGCTTTATGCAATATTTCTCCCTCTTTCTTCTTGTTTTGTTAATCAACATAATGTATGTAATGTAATGAGATAAAAAAGATAAAAGGATAATTAAAAGGATATATAGGATGAGTTCCCTCCCATCAAGGGCTCTTTTATTGTCATTAGCTTAACAATTTTCCGTTAGGACCAAGGTTGGGCAGATTGGTGTGGTTCCACCTCTCCGCCTAGATATTGCTTCAATCTTTGGCAGTTTACTGAAAACTTGGTTCCATCTTTATCATTCTGAATTTCTGCATGTCCATAAGGTGAGATTTTCAGAATTGTAAATGGTCCCGACCATTTAGACTTTAGCTTCCCGGGGAATAACCTCAATCTTGAATTGAATAGCAGCACTTTCTGTCCTGGTTCTAGGATTCTTTTCTGGATTTTTCTGTCATGCCACCTCTTTGTTTTCTCCTTGTAAAGTTTAGAGCTAGTGTAAGCTTTAGTTCTAAACTCATCCAGTTCATTTAGTTGCAAGAGTCTGTTTTCTCCAGCAGCTTTTGGATCTAAGTTTAAGAACTTTAAAGCCCAATAGGCCTTGTGCTCTAACTCTAAAGGGAGATGACAGGTTTTTCCATATAAAAGCTGATAGGGTGACATTCCAATTGGGGTCTTGTATGCTGTCCTATAAGCCCATAGTGCATCATCTAGCTTTCTAGACCAATCCTTCCTAGATGAATTGACCGTCTTCTCCAATATTCTTTTGATTTCTAATGCATGACCATCATTAGGGATTTCTTCTCCTAATTCATGCATTGTTCTCCATATAAATAACTTAAAATCATATAAAATTAGTAGTGAACTTCATAAATTGTTAATTATTATAGTTTATTAGTACTCTAAATATTTTATTGTTAATTTACAGGAAAAATGAATAAGAAAGCTTGAGGAGCAAGAAAACATAATTTTGGAGCATTGGAGCAGAGAAGCAAAATGCCTAGGCGCGGAAGTAGGCGCCTAGGCATCAATGGCAACATCCAGAGCCAACGCCTAGGCACCCACTTCAAAGTCTAGGCGTGGCCATGACTATCTTCAGGAAGCCAACGCCTAGGCTCTAGACCCAATGCCTAGGCGTGGCCTTGACCAACACCAAGCCAACGCCTAGGCACCCAAGCTCAAGTCTAGGTGGGGCTCTTGATCAGCACCATGACACGAATGCCTAGGCGTGGCACCCAATCCCTAGGCGTGGCCTAGACATCATCAGCACCAAAGTCTAGGCGTCAGGATCAAAGTCTAGGCGTGACCTAGACAACCCAGAGCTCAAGCACTCCAACACAACGCCTAGGCGCTAGCACCAACGCCTAGGCGTGGACCAGCCTTGCCCAAGCTGATGCCTAGGCGCCAGCACCAACGCCTAGGCACCCAGGATCAGTTTTCAGCAGAGCCCACGCCTAGGTGCCAGAGCCAAAGTCTAGGCGTGGATCACTCTGTTTTTTGCAAGCAGAGTCCCACGCCTAGGCGTGGAAGCCAAAGTCTAGGCGTGGGAACACTCTGTTCTTGAGCAGAATTGGAATTTCATTTCCAATGCATTTGTATTTCATTTATCCCTTTTGTAAACCTATATATAGATGGAAAACTTCACATTTTAGAGAATGATGATGATTGCGGTGTTTTGTAAACCCTAGATCTCGGCAAGTATACCGAATCGTATCAAGTAATATACCACGGTAAAGTGGGTATCGATCCCTCGAGGATTAAAGGACTAAGCAATCACTATTAATTAATTCTTCTAATTAGATTGAATGAAAAACACGAAGTATTTAGTGAGCATGAAATTTCGAATATCAAGTAGAGAGAAATCAGAATGTTACTTGTGTGTAAACGATGATGAGAGAACTGTTAAGAGATCCAGAGATGTTTTTCCCTTGAGGGCCAACGCATACATTCGAATACCAATTCTAGGGTTTCAGTTATCAAGCACAACAATCTAGTTTAACCAAGCCCTAATCTCTTAGTAACTTAGTTTCTATTTATCTAATCAAAAGCTAATCTCTTAGTCAATCAATCAAACAAATAGATGAAGATCTAAATCTGATTCAAATCCTTATGAGTCTCTATCCTAACTAGTTCTAATCCAATTTTAACCCACAGAATTATTAGTTGCATAACAATTAGCTTGACTATCTCTAGCTAGACCTAATTGCTTATGTGATTTAATTTCCAGCTAGCATAAACTAATAGATCTCTCAATCTAATTAATCTATCCCTAGACAAGTTAAGAATACCTCTCAGTGATTCTAAACTATTGAGATGAAGAATAGAAACTTAAATCATGCATAGAAAACAACTGAAAATACCTCAATGAATTAATAAACGAATGTACATAGTGACTACCTCATTATTGGGTGAATAGAGCTCCTCATCCTTAATAATGGAATAGTTTAGCAATTCATAATTGAAAATAAACAATAGAGTAAAAACGAGATCTACAATCTGAGGTGCTGAGATGCTAACCCTAGTGGTTAGTTTTCTCTTTATATAACTAGCGAAATTCCTAAAAATCAGCTATCAATCAAATCTAATCTAATCTTATCTTATCTTAATCTTATCTTCTATCTTAACAAACTTATCAATCTTCTCTCAATCTTCAATCAATCTTTAATTAATCTTCCTCTTGATTCTTCCAATTATACCCTTGATTAGTGGATGGAATTGATGCCGAAAAGATCTTGGATTTGAATTGGAATTGGATAAAATGATGAATTTGAGATTGGCCTCCACGTTATACGTGTAGCTCCCACATATAACGTGGAGCTTCTGTCCAAATCTCACGTTTGAAGGCTCAATTGCACACGTTATACGTGGGGGAGCTCACGTATAACGTGGGCTCTCTGTGATTTCTTCAGTTCTTCCATGTTGTACGTGCATGTTGCACGTACTACGTGCATGCTGCACGTACTACGTGTATCCTCTGCCTTTTTTCTCTAATTTCCCACGTTATACGTGAGTGAGTGGCGTATAACGTTGGGCTTCTATGTTTTTCTTCATCTTTCTTTGCTTCAATCTTTCTTCAAATGGTCTTCTATCACCTAAAACTCTTAGTGAATTTCTATAAAACACAAACACAACTCAAAGAACATCAAATTTGTTTGATTGATCAATTAATAAGCATAATACACAAAGAATAACATGATTATGAAGAGAAATTGAGATTAAAAACAACCTAAGATGCATATGCATCACATGTTTTAATAGTCAATTACATTGAATTTATATTGGAAATTGAATTAGAAGTTGGCTAAATTTTCTTGGTTTTGCAGGTTGCAGATTGAAGAACTCTGCATTACGAACGCCTAGGCGTGGCTAGCCAACGCCTAGGCGTGGGTGAGCGATAACATGCTACAACATCATTCACCCACTGTCACCTCACCAACGCCTAGGCGTGTAACTTCATGCTTAGGCGCCATTGAGCCAACCCCAACCAACTCCCAAACACACTCTAACACTTCCCACAACATCCCTCCACTTAGCCAACGCCTAAGCGTGAGGTCCCACGCCTAGGCGTTAGCTAACCACATTTAACCAAACTCTGCATCACCTCCCCTCCACGCCTAGGCGTGCTAACCAACGCCTCGGCGCCACACAGCCATACCACCAACCCTGCATCATGCCTAGACGTGCCAAGCAACATCTAGGGGTGATTGATACCATATCCCATCACTCGCCAACATGAAAGCCCCAACGCCTAGGCATCAGAAACAACGCCTAGGCGCCTGCAAGTCAACCTGCCCACACCCTGCATCACGCGTAGACGTGCCAAGCAACGTCTAGGCGTGTTTCTTTAAAAACCACCAATGCCACACCTCAACGCCTAGGCGTGCTGCCTCACTCCTAGGCGTCACACCCCAATTCCCAACATTACCCCTATCATGCCTAGACGTGCCAAGCAACGTCTAGGCATGTTTCCCACCACACTATCACCCAAACCCCACCACGCCTAGGCTTCCTGAAACACGCCTAGGCGTTCCCAACACACCCCTCCTTTCCCACACCCAATTACCCTTAACCCCCCTCTGTTGCAGCCACGCCTAGGAGCCACACTCACGCCGAGGCATTGGCAACACAGGCTGCAGAAAAACACTTACATGCTTAAGCATGCCCCAGCCCCCACCTACCCCCATTAACTCCACCCTATCTGCAGCAATCCCCACACCTCCACTTCTACCAATCACAATCGATCCTTGGATTTCCTAACACTCACCCAACACTCTATTTAACCCATGCCTCAGACTCCACCTTTCACACAAACCCTAAACGCCTAAGCGTTGAACTACCTTCCTCACACACTCACCAATCCTATTCTGCAGAATCAACCTCTGCAAACTCAACCCAGCCCCCGTCCTCCATTTATCTGCAACCCTCAACCACTCACACATTAACTTTTCTCCTCCCTTCCCTTGTTCATCACTCTTCTTCAGATTTCTACACCACACAAATATCCTGAACTAATCACCTTTTCTGCAATTTTTTTCCACATTCTGCAGACTCTGTCCATTGCTTAAGGACAAGCAAATCAACAAGTTTGGTGTGGCTCGTTCATACTTCACTCAACAAGTTTGGAGAAGACTCAGCAAGCCGAGGACTAAAATTAGCAAGGATATGGTGCTAAAATTCTACACAAATGCAGTAAGAACAGAGGAAGAACTTGCAAGTGGAGAGGACTATCCTTATACAAGTTTTGTGAGAGGGATAGAGGTTGACTTCTCTGCTTCAAAAATCAGAGAAGTACTAAGGATTAGAGACATGATCTTGGGTGCAGAAATAGACTTCAAGACAAGGCAATATGAAGATCAGTGGTTGGATGAGGTGATCAGAGACATCTGCATGCCAGGAGCTCAATGGAAAATGAGTTCTAGCCACCCCTCACCCAATCCAATTAAGGAGGCAAGACCTCATACCAGTGGTAAGGGGGTGGGCAGAATTCATCATACATTCCATGATACCAACAGGGAACAAGTCTGAGATCACTATGGCTAGAGCAGTGTTGATTCACTCAATAATCAAGGGGCATGATGTGAGGGTTGAAGAGCTGATTACTGACAACATTGCAGTTTTGGCTGAGGGAGTGCAAGGAAGAAGTAAATTGTGTTTTCCTAGCACAATTTACAGACTTTGCGAAGTAGCTAGAGTGCCAATGGGAGAATTTAGAAACACTGATCAGATTCAAGTTGCAAGACCTATTACAGCAAAGGTAATGACCACTACAAAGGGGAGGATCATTAATCAACCACAGAATCAACCAATGGAAGAAGATGAAGACAACTATAATGCTGAAAATCTCTATACAAACCATGAACAAGGTCAAGAAATGGAGTATGAGGCTGAAATGCATTATGAAGGTGCTGGAGCTGAAGATGACAACTATCAACATCAAAGCAACCAAATTTTGCAGCATATGAATCCAATTTCTAGCAATACAAGGAAGACCAGCAACAAGGATTTCAATTTCTGAATGAGGAACTAGCAAGCATGAAGATCAGACAAGAGCAATTCTTTGAGAATATGCAAAAAGCTCAATCTCAATACTTGGATGAGCTTAAGGCACTAAGGACAAGGCAGGATGAAATGGTCAATTAACAAAACAACTCCTATAGACAAATTAAGAGGGAGCAAGAGAAGACCATCAAGGAAACTGAAGAAGTGAAGAAATTTCAACAAAACCAAACCTTGATGGGAGCTAAGAGGACTCCGGAAGAAAAGCTAGAATATGCATGAGACAAGGAATGAAATTATAGAGATGAGGAAGCAGTTTAGGGAATGGACTAGAAATGCCTCATCAAGAGAGGGATATTGTTGTTGGGCTCATCAACAAGCAAATCCCAACCTTGTTGAGATTCCACCACATAAAATCCCTGATTTCCTTCATAGCAATGTGGCAAACAAGAAGGATCCTTACTTTGGAGCTCTCAAATCCGATTTACAACATGGAGAATCCTCTCAAGTTGCTGACCAAGCTACCCAAAATCCTCCCAATCCTTAGAACCAAGGTTGTCTAGTTCTTTTCCTTTCTTTTCCTAGAGTCCTTCATATTAATGTTGCTATTTTTGCCTTTTTTTTCTTTTGCTTGTGTTATCTTGCTTTAATGAAATGTAATTGTCTTATTAAGTTGAATTATGAATGATATATCATGT
>JASCZI010091793.1:0-19072 GCA_036250425.1 Stylosanthes scabra | reverse complement strand
ATATATATATATATATATATATATATATATATATATATATATATATATATATATATATATATATATATATTTGATTTAGTAAATAATTATCACTATTATCTTTTATTTTAATTATGCTATTTTTATCTCTTCATACATGAAAGGTGGTAGTATGAAAAAAAAATAATTTTATTATTAAATTTAAGTCATTTAACACTGGATTTTTTATTCCAGAACATTTTTCTCCTGTTTCAAAAGATTTTTAATCTCCGATTGAATGTCAAACACTTTTTTCTGATTTTTATCATTCAAATCGCTTTTTTTGGCAAGTCATCAAGTTCTTTTTCCTTTTTTGTATTTTCAAACCGGCTTTTTAAAAAGTATTCCTACTCCATTTTGTGGGAGCATCCTTACAATTATTCAATCTTCGATTATGTCTCCCCATTAGACTTAACAGGGTTACTTATGCGCGAGAATTAACATTCGGAGTTTAAATTCTTAAATTCAGTTTTATATCATTATATTGCAGTACACTTCAACTCGCAATTAAATTTAAAAGGATTGAAGGTCCTTTATACTTTTGAAAAAGTAAATAATCGGGAGCGAGTTTAATCTCGAGTCGTCTTTTATGGAGGTTGCAATTAGATTGTTCAATAATAAGAAAAAATGGATTTTATGAATGATTAAGTGAGAATCAAACAACAAGTAATAATATCACAAGAAAGCTAATTATCAACTAAATTAAGCATGGTTAACAAATAAAGGAAACAAGAATTGAGAATGCAAATAATAAAGATATATTGGCAAGGATTGATCATTAAGGATTACTATTCTTGTCATTAACCAAAACATGACAATTATGAAGAATTAATACAATTCTGTCAACCGCTAAACATTGAGGGAAAAGTCAAGTAAGTATAACTAATCTTAATTCATAAGTCCTAGTGAACTTACTAATGTAAAACATTGGCGTTAGTAAAACAAAGTTAATTAAACAATTAATCACAATCACAAATCATAATCAATTTAGCATTAGTAAAAGATCAGTGTCAATGAAAATAAGATTAATTAACAACTCTAAATCACTAATTAATATTGGACATTAATAACTCAAGGTCACTCTAATTCTCAATCCCAAACCAAATGTGAAAACTATTCTAAAATTACACTAGACATTTCATTAAACACATGGTGAGCATATTAAAAAATAACTTGCAATTAATTAGAATCTACCTCTAATTATCACCAAATTTGCAACAATTATAAAAACAACAAGAAAAATCATAAATAAATATTATTCATAAATGAAATCATTCATTACATCAAATTAAAAAATTAAAATCCAAGCATTCATAGCAATAAAGTAAAGATGAAAGTAAAGATTAATTCTTACAATAATTAATAAAGATTAAAATAAAACTAACATAAAACTAACTAAACTAATCGAATTCTAGAGAGAGGGGAGAACCTCTCACTCTAGAAACTAACTAAAACATAATAAAATCTAACCCTAAACTCTCCCTATGTTTCCCTTTTAAAAATCCTCCTTAAACGCTTCAAAATCTTATGTTTGGAGACCTTTTGGAAGCTCAAAAATGTGAACTCATATGATTCATTAAGTGTGGCATGTGTTGGTCAAGATATGTACACATTAATGGTGTGTACACACCTCTGTATCTTTGACAACTCTCATTTTTTTTCTTTAGTTTTCATGAATTTCTGTCAACTTTTCATGTTTCTTTCATTCCTTTCAAACCATCAATGCCTCATAAATCTGAAATACATCAAACAAACACATCACAACATCGAGTGGAATAAAAGTAAATTATATTTGACAATTCGACTATTAAAAAGCAAGTTTTTATCAATTAGGAGAAAATTCATAAAAATCTCAAATCACAAGAATAAGTGTAAACTAAGTTGATAAAATCTATTCTTTTTAACACAAAATAAACGTAATAATATAGATTTATCCGTTACCAATAACTTTCCACTTTCTTTAATAATTTTTTCACAATCTTTATGCTCAGTACGAAAAAACTTTAAAACTAAAAGTTCGAGATTTAGTGCTCTTAAGTTCTAAGTCTAAAACCAAAGGACAATGATCTAAGCTTGCAGCTGGAAGAGTTTTCAACACAGTATGCTGAAAAATTCTTCTCCATTCTTAGTTTACTAACCTTCTGTCAATTTTCTATAGTGACAAAACCATTACAACTTACTAGGATTACTCAACCAAGTAAACTTAGAACATTTTAAGTCCAAATCCATCAAGTTATTATCATTAACAAAATTATTAAACTACATTACCTGTGATGAAGGTGTTGGTTGAAGGCCTATTCTCTCATTTTGATTCAAAATATCATTAAAGTCTACAATAAGAAGTCTTGGAATGGTAGGATCACTTAACCCTCTTGTCAGATCAGTCCATTGTTGTCTTCTTCTCTTAGGATCAGGGTCTCCATAAACAAAACAAGCGTCCTAATTAATATTCTCTGTATTTAGAACAACGTTAGCTTGGATATAATTAATACCCAAGCATACACTTCAACTTTAGTATTGCTTTTCTAAAATAAAGATAGACATCTGAACAAACTTCGGAGTTCTAAACAAAACATGTCCTTAAAGCTTAACATTTTACTAATATTCTTACACTTAGAGAGGCCTTAGCTCTAGATTCCATAATAAACAAAATGGACGGCTTAAGTTTCCTAACTATATCTTTTAGTTCCCTAATCGTCGCGGGAGCCGCCAGCCCACGACAATTTCAACTTATAAGACTCATGGCTCCGGATGGGGCATGATCATGCCCGCCACCCCAGCCTGCTAGTATACTGAACAACCCCTCTTCTCTTGATAGACTCCCTGTTGTTATCTCCAACTTCATCAGACTCTACACCTGCCTCCTTCTAAATTTGTTGGTTCTAGTCCGATTATTTCATTTTTGAAATCTTAATAAAAAAATATATTTTTTATTTAATGACATGAATTAAGAAATGTAATCATGTTTTAAGCCAAATTATTCACTTTGACTTATCGTCTTTACATTTATTATAAGTAAAAAGGTAGTGGGAACTAGAACGATTCCTTTAGCCTCTTCCTTTTTAGAGATAGAGCAAACTCCATTACTAATGCTAGCTTCATTCCCCTCATCTGGTTTTCTTCCATCTTTTGTTTCCTTAGGTCTTCATCCATCTTCTCCTCCTCTGATTCTTCTGGTAGCTCTACGAAATAGTGTTGGTTTGGTTTAGCTTTGCGCACCTTCAACATTTGGTTTGTATGAGTTATTTTCTTGCCTTCTTTTGTACTTCTACCTGCTTCATGATGATATTATCCTATTATGCTGCTCTGTTGATCTTTTTTCTTCAGCTAAGTGTTTTTTTTCCTTTATCTTGACTTGCTCTGTCCTCTCTAATTCTTCCTTTAAGTCCTTCATTTTCACATATTTGCTCCTGTATTTTAATGATTCTGCTTGTTTGCCCAACATTCATCTCCAAAAGACTTCATCCTTCCTGTTCTTTAGCCTCATTTTTCCTTCTAGCTCCTCTTCAGTAGTGTATTCTTTTTTGCCATCAGCTCCCTTCCCCATTAATTCATCTCTCCCTTTCAAGCTCTGCTCCATTGAATACAAATTGTTGTCATTTTGATCTTACTCTTTTGTTTCCTTTCCTTTGCCTTTAGTTAGGAAAGATTTAAATCTCTGAAATAGGTATAACTCCTTGAGGCTTATTGATCTATCTTCTTTCCCTTTTAGCTCTTCTTCAGCTTGAGCATTATCCTCCTCTCCTTGAATCCTAGTTCTTGATGCATGTCTTTCAATCCCCATTTCCATGCTTTGCTGTGAATCTTCATGTCTAGCATTGTTTAGACCTTCTGCATTGTTCCCAGTCTCACCTATCCACATTTTCCTCCTTTGCATCACCCTTTCCGAAGCATCATCATTCTCTGAAAGCACGATATTATGCTGCTCATTTGTCTCTTGCATGACTTTTTCTTCTTCCACCATATTTACTAACTCCAAAATTCGATTTATACCCAGGCATTGAGGGGTCATACATGGACATGGACATAGGAAACAAACATTCTCTTGTTGCATTCCCAATTCTCCCACAGTTCAGGCAATAGCAATCCTAAATTCTTTCGAGTTTAAAGGCAATCCACGTTATTTGATCATCACTAACCTTTAACCAATAGCCAATAGGTAGAGGTTCCTCAGTGTTCAACCAAACCTTTACCCTAAAAAATATCTCTGCAGAACCTTCTTCTTCCAAGGTTTCTCAATCCCCACAATTGACCCAGGTTCATTGCTAATTTCCCAGCTACTTTCATGGCATAGGTGTTAAAGAGATTCCATGCATTTGAACCCAGACCTCCAAATACTTGTGGCTTACTTCCATTGCACACTCCTTTCCTGACTAAACATGTTTACCAAGCTTCCTCTGATGCTCTACGGGCCTCCTTTCCAAATTTGAAATCCCTTGTTGTTGTCCTGAAAGCTTATTAGAACTTTGTTTCTAGCAACATTGGAAATCATAACTCTCTCTAGGTTTCCCCATATTCCCATCAATGCATCTTTGATTGTTTTAAAGGTGAATTTCCTGTCACTCATTACTTTGGCTACTAGATGAAAGTTATCTTCCTTGTTTAATACTACTTCAACGACTTTTTCTTCAATTGGATATATACGCATTAGTTTCTGCATTCTCCTATGAATCTTTGCTTGCATGTGAATTTGTCATTGCATGTACTCTGATGCTAATGCTGACTCACGTAGTTGTTGAATTAAGAAGAGATGATGGTGTGATGGTTTATTTATAGAAAGGTTGTAATGTTCAATTCAGAAGAGATGATCATAAGGATAAAGAAAGACAAGAGGAATGGTAGTATTGGTGTTTAAGTCAGTGAGCTTCAGAACCTAAAGTTCTCACAAAACTCTCCAAGATGAGAGAAACGTTCTCCAAGTTAAGAGAGACTTGTGTCTTTCTATTCATGTCTATGTATCTTAAAATAAACGTAACCATATACATAAGGCTGGGATTTTTTTTCTCCAATGGCCTTGTAGAGACACACTGTCGGTGCTGGATTTTTTTTTTCCTTTTTGAACAATATACAGTTAGTTATACACACTGTTGGATGAATATCAAGCATAGCCCACAATACTGCTCCACAATTTCACATAAATATTCAAAACCTCTTCCGAATAAAAAATGCCTCCTCATATATTTTTTTTGGGACCTAGGCAAAGGAGCCCAACCCAACAGACCTAACCCTACCCAACCCATAGACAACCCACCCCTTCTAATACTATTCTATCTTTGACTCTACCTATCTCATCCACTCTTAACAAACAACAGAAGCAACATAACAACTTCCCAAAACAAAACCTAGACCTAGACAATGCCATTGAGGACAAGGCTTGAGCTTGAGTCGAGCAACGTTACGAATCCGTCGAGGAAGGTGGACAAGAACGCAGACTGAAGATCAAGGCCACTGTTGTCAAGTGGATCTCTCTCAGGCAATGAAGAACTACATCTCTTAGCGAAACTGTTTCCTTGGTCTCAGTCCTTCCTTAGCTATAACTTGTTATCTTCTTTCAGCTCTTCTTTAATTCTGGCAAGATCTTCTATTCTCGTCTCTAACTATGTCACTAATGCTACGGGGTAAGTTATAACACCAATATGTTCTTATTTCTTCTTGAAATTTTAATCTTGCTAGTTCATGTGCTAACTTATTCCCCTCTCTTGGTGTCCATGTGAATCCTGCGTTTTGGAACTGACTATGCATCTCCAAAATATCCTGTAGAATGGGATCTATTTCAACTATCAACATCCTATTCTTTATTGCTAAGGTTAACTCTCTATTGTCCAATTCAAAAATTATATTATCCATCTCTAAATTTCTTGCCATTGTAATTGCTGCTCTTGTTGATTCCGCTTCTGCCTGCAAAATAGAAAAGGCACAAATTTTTGTTGTTGCTCCGGTGATGATTTTGCCATCTTCATCCCTGAATACCGCAGAAGTGGCTCCCAAGTTAAGATTCTTGTGAAAAGATGCATCAAAATTACACTTTATCCACCCTGAAGGTGGTGGAAATCTCCAGGTTCTTCCTGTCTCTCTTTTGATGGTCTGTTGAAATTGTTGTGTTATGTTCTAAAGATCTATCATTTTAAATCTTAGCCATTCTGTAGTCCTTTTCTATTAGTACCGCTTTCAAAATAATAATAACTTGTTTTGGGTTAGGGAAATTTTTTTGAAAATTCATTTTGTTCCTTGCTTTCCAGATTTCCCATACCAAAAAACCAATTTTGCTTAACAATAAATTTCTCTCATTTTTCATTACCTGTTTAGCTTGCTCTACATAGTCAAGAATCCATTGTCCAAAAGAATTCACATTGTTTTTGAATGGACACCTTTGAATCTATGCTCCAAACCATACGACTCTCGTCCATTCACACAATAATAATGTGTGCTCAACTGTCTCTTCTACTGCATATAAACAGGGAAAAAGTTAGATTTTAACATTATTTTTTTAAACAAATTTTCATTAATTAGGATAATATTTTGAGTAGCTTTCCACAAAAAGTTTTTGATTTTCTGAGGACACAATAAGTTCCAAATTATCTTCCAAAGATCGCTGAAATTCTTACTTGAAGAGGGTTGTTCTTTGTTGCTTTTCCTATTATGTTTCTTTGCCATGTGATATCCGGTCTTGATAGGGTAATTACCATCTTTTCTATAAGGCCAAATCAACTTATCCTGATCTTTTATTCTGCTCACTGGTGTTTGTAAAATTTTTCTTTCTGTTTCTTTATCAAAATTCTCCTTCAATTTGTCCATGTCCCAATTCCCACTATAATACATGATGTCCTTAATCCAATTAACATTTGAATTTTTCTGTTTTCTTAATCTTTCTCCATTCTGCAACCATGTATCTTCCCATATATTAACCATTTCACCTTTCCCAATACTCCACTTACCATTTTGAAAAGAAAATCTCTTCCTTGAATCAGACTTCTCCACATCCATGAATCTGAATTTTTAACTTTTGTATTCCTGAAGTTATCTCTTGGAAAATATTTGGCTTTAATAACTCTAACCCAAACAGCCTTAAGATTTTGTACAAGTCTCCAAGCTTGTTTACCAAGATAAGCTGGATTCTGAAGATAAAATTCTTTAAAGCCCAAACCCACATCTTTTTTACTCTCTGTTAAGCTTTCCCAGCTCTTCCAATGGATTCCCATTTCTTTCCTATTTGATGCCCACCAAAATTTTGCGATTATCATGCTTAAATTCTTGCAAAACCCTTTAGGGAATCTTACTATATTCATTGCGTATGCTGGAATTGCTTGTAACATTGCTTTAATTAATACCTCTTTCCCTGCTTGATTCAATAATCTTTCTTTCCAGCCTTTAATCTTTTCCATCACTCTTTCTTCTATCCATTTTAATGCACTAAACTTTGATCTCCCCCATTCTGCAGGAAATCCTAAATATTTCCCTAGCTTATACCATGTTTTCATTCCAAGAATATCTTCAATATCATTTGTTGTTTGAATGGGTGCCTAATTTCCAAAATCAACACTAGATTTTTCTAAATTTATTTTCTGCCCTGAAGCACTTGTATATTCATTGATGATTGTAATCAATTGATATATTTCATCAGTTTTCGCTTTTGCATAAAAGAATACAATCACCAGCGAATAATAAATGAGTTAAGGCAAGGGCTGTTGCAACAATTCTAACTTTCGATATCTTGTTTTCCATTACTGTTTTTTCTATTGTGGAGAAAATTCTTTAGAAAACAAACCATTGATCTTTATTCTATAAGAAACTTTCGTAATACATTGCATTATCATACTTATCCAGTGATCATTAAATCCAAAAGCTTTCATAACAGCTTGAATGAAACTTCAATTCATTCTATTTTATCATAGGCTTTGTTCGTATCTATTTTGATTGCCAAATTTCCTGAACCTCTGCTGCCTTTCCTATTCAAAGAATGAAACATCTCTTGCACTATAATTATGTTGTCTTGAATTAGCCTATTCCCAATAAATGCACTTTGAATAGGTGATATAATTTTATCTATAATTTTTCTTAATCTAGAAACCATGACTTTTGTTATAATTTTATAGATAAAATTACAACAACTAATAGGCCTTAATTGGTTTAGACTTTCAGGACTTCTCACTTTTGGAATAAAAACAATATTTGTTTCTCCTAAATGGTCAGGCAGTATTCTTTTTCTAAAAAACACTTTAACAATATAAAAAAATCTTTTCCTAAATTATTCCAATGTTTTTTTATATATATATATAAAAAGATGCCATTTAACCCATCTAGGCCTGGAGGTTTGAGTGCTCCCATACTAAAATCTGTCTCTTTAATTTCCATATCATTAACTATTTTAAAATATCTTCATTTATACCTACTGTGATTCTTCTTGGAATAAGTTTTATGCATCCTTCCATTTTCAGCTCTTCACTTGCTTTGAATAATTTTTTAAAATGGTTCTCTACCATTTTCAAGATGTTGGTATCCCCTTTTATCCATCATGTTTTCGCATCTGAACTCTATTCCTATCTCTGCGCTGAATAGTTGTTGCGTGAAAGAATGCAGTGTTTCTATCTCCTTGTTGCAACCATTTTATTCTTGATCTTTAACTCCAATATTTTTCTTCTTGTCTCCACAGCCTGTTTAGCTCCTGCTTTAGCATCATCATTTCTTCCAAATTCTCCCCTGAATCTTGTTGTTGCAACTTGTTGATCTTCTCTTTTATCTTCTCAATTTCTTTGTTCGCTCTTATGAATGTCTTTCTGCTCCACTCTGCTATTTGACCCTTGCAATTATCCATTTTGTTCTTCAAAGCTCTCCATAAATTCTCGTCCTTTTCTTCTTTGATCTTCCTTCCCCATCCCTTATTAATGACTTCTTCACATTCAGCATGGTCTGCCCAATAAGCCTCGAACTTAAACTCCTTCTTTGCTCTAACTTTTGGTTTAGTGTTCAGCACTAGAGGAGTGTGATATGAATTCACTGCCGGTAAGGCTGATAATATAGCATTTTGAAACATTAGTCTCCACTCCCAGTTCACTAATGCCCTATCAATTCTTTCTTTAGTGGCAAATCCATTCCTGGGATTACTGAACCACGTGAACTTAGCCCCATGTAATTGCAGATCCATCAATGCATTTCCATCCACAAAATTTCGAAAAGCTTGCATTTGACCATTTGATTTTGGATGTAACCCAATTTTTTCCTCCGGACTCAAAATATCATTAAAATCACCCATTACTAACCTTGAAATATGTGTTCTTGTATTGAGCTATCTCCCCTGTTACAAGAAACAACAGATTTAATATAATTATCACACCAATTATACACTTCTAACTTTATATTAGATTTTCAAAATAAACATAGACCTCCAGACAAGCCCTGGGGTTTTATACAAAACATCTTATCAAAGTTTAGCTTCCTTTTCATCCTTTCACTACTTTACCTAAGTGCTCTAGTTTCTATTAAATATACTATAGACGTCCTTTCCTTTTTACATATGCAACTTAATTATGAAACTGTCATAGGGGCCGCCATCCTATGACAGTTCCAACTTAAGAGCTTCATTTCTGGAGGTGGGGCATGATAATGTCCACCTCCTCGGCCATACTGTTCTCCACATTCATCTTCATCTTCTTTGCTGAAACATCTTCTTCATTCATTTCTTGCATTGAATCATTTCCAATTGTGATCATTATGTTCTCTTCTCTTTTCCTCTTGATAGATAAGCTAGCTTTAACACTCTCTGCTAGCTCCAGCTCCCATCCCATTGCTTCTCCTTTGTTCTTAACTTCTACATCTTTTTATGTCTTCTCTTCTGAATCTAATGTTAGCTCTACAAAGTAGAATCCCCCCTTCCATATAATGTATTGTGATGTTGTTGGCTTTCTTGTTCTTCCTTTTTTTCTTTTTCTGCATCTTTATAGCTCCATATTGGTAAATTATGCCCTTCCTCATGATCTCCTATCTTCACTCCGTTGTTCTGGACTTCCTCAACTTTCTTGCTTTCTATCTTCATTTCCTCTTCCTTTGTTGCCTCATTTTTCATATCATTGTCTTGCTTTTCTTTCCCCTTGTCTTTTGTATCCACCTCTTCTTCAACATTTCTTCTGGCAGCTCTTATTTCTTTCTTTCTTGCACTTTCTCTTTTCAATTCTGCCTCTATCTCTGACCAAATTATTGACTGCTGAACTGACGAGGATTGATCTTCTTCATTTTCTGCTTCCCATGCCTCAATGTTCAATTGATTTTTGTATTTTATCTTTGACCTTCCACAACAGAATCTCTACTCCCTTTTCTGAGTCTTCACTTGATGATTGCTTGTTATTCACACTCCTTTCTTGGGATGACTTCATCTCATTATTTTTTTCCTTTGAATTCTAGCTTTTTTCTTCCATGTTGATTTCCTTCATTTTATCTTTTGCATGAAGAACATCTAGCCTTCCTCCTGCTGGCCTTTCTACCCCCATTTTCCTCTTCTTCATTACTGCTTGCAATTCTAACTTCATGTTGGCTCTCTTCATTTTCTTTCGAATCTTCTGACCATTGTTGGACCTGCTCCTCTGTTTGCATTTCTTCTTCAGTGTGATCAATTGGTGGGGCTCTATTAACACTCAAATCTCGACTGTACTTCGATTGCTGGGATTAAATTTTGACATAGCCATTGGGTTGTTGCACTCCTTCTTTGCATGGCCGATCATTCCGCAATTCAGGTAAAAGCAATCTAGTTCCGAGTTCGAACATTGGGAACGGCATGTATGCAGAAGGGGATGTGGCTATGTCAAGCCTTCTAATAGGCGACACTCGATAAAGTGTAAGAGGTTAGTTTGGACCTGTCAGGCCTAAGATACCCTAAAATAAATAAAAAAAAAAAGTCATACTTAACACAAAACCTTGTTGCCTTCTACAGAGGACGTTGGTTCCATAATTGCTGCCCTGGGAGACATCAAGACACACGTCTCCTGCAAATTGGAACACGCGATTATCCTCACGAAAGATAATTTTACATTCTATCTTTTTTATTAATTATTTTTATATAAAAACAAAATATATATATAAAAAATATATACCAAAATAATGTATGTAATTTAAATTTTTTTTTTAGTTTTTGTGGTAGAATTAGAGTGTAGATATGGTCTTGGAGGAGGAACTAAGCAGGTTTGGAAATGGGAATGAAATGCAATTTCCAAGAAGAATGAAGGGTTTATATATTTCACATAAATCACAGTGGTTTTTAGCTGTTTATGATTTTATAAATTAAAACAAGCCATTCTGATTTATTCATTAATTCAAAACTTTTGAGTGCCGTTGCGATTTATTTGTAATTATTAAGCAGTTGCAAGATATTGCGATTTATGTTAAAATAAAAAATGACATATTGATAAATAAAGTTAATTTGGAGTAAAATGATTATTGAGTATTTTTTTTTCAATTTATATAAATAAAAAGCCAAAATTTTAGGATCAATTAAATATTAATGTATGAAAATTAGGAGTCAACAACAAAATTTTGTGTCTTATATGAAATTATTAATGAATGAGTTTAACATTTATTAAAAAAGTATATATATATCGGATGAAAAAAAAAAAAAAAAACTGTTCTGACAATTAGGAGTACTTGATAGGTCATATATGAAGTGTGTAGGGTGAATTGAATCGCCATGGGATGATAAAAAATGCATGTGATGACTTGTATCAGCCATTGGTCCCCAACTATATATGAGGGGTGTGCAAATACGGCGTGCTATGTTTTAAGATTCTTATTTTCATAATTTTTTATGTGTGATTATTAATTATTTAATATAATTTAATTATTATGGTCAATTTATCTATTATTATGAATAATATTAATTTTAATATGGAGGAGGAAGAAACTATCATAGTTTTGGATGCTGCTGAGATTAGAAAACGAGCTAGTATGGCTGCTACGATTTTCTGGAAGCTCTACCACCCCAATCTTCAAATTTTTTAAGGCATTTCTGATATCCCACATCTGATTCTCTTTTTGGCTATGAGCTTAATTTAAAAATACTACTAATATCATTCTTCTTAATCTCTTTTTTCATTTATGTGTTTTCTCTTTTAGTAATTTACATTATGATGTTTTAATTATGTAAAATTTTTAATCTTTTCGTTACCTTTTGGATGTTTAAATTGAACTTATACTCTTATATAGTCATTTTATTATTCTAATAAAATGAAATATAAAAAATTACGTGCACAATGTTTAAATTGGAATTATACTCTTATATAGTCATTTTATTATTCTAATGAAATGGAATATAAAATAAAATATGGGCGTGCAGGTCAGCGTTTGATACTTTAATCTCTATTCTCTACAATTCTTCTCTCCTAATTAATAAGACTTTTTTCTATCTCCTAAGTCCTAATACAATCTACCTCATTAAATTCCTTGCAGCAACCGTTTTTCCAAAAGTTTAAGTGGAGAGAGGTATATCAATAATTATATTATTTTTATTTTGTTTTATTATAATTATTTTTTTTTAACAAAGATTATATTAAAAAAATTCAGGCATCATGCTATAAAGTCACAAAAAAATATCATGTTATAAAATATTATTTTAAGGTTTATCTATCATATGTCTTGTATGTTAAAGTTTTAAATGAAATAAAATTTTTATTGAAAATATAAAAATTTAAGTTTTTGTTCTGAGCTGGTCACCTGAGATAGCTCTTCCTTAAATGCAAGTACTCGATTGAGCTTCAAAGAGAAAGAATGAACACGGCTCGAGCTAGGAATGGCGATGATGGATTTGCAAGGCTACTCCAACGCTCAAGTTAATAAAAGAATTACTTATGAGCATAAGTGAGTAAAAAAGAGAAAATATACCTTAAGCTAAGTTAATTAGGTGTATATATAGAGAGGTTTTAAGATGTATATTTGTCCGCTATAAAAAATTCCTATTATTTGGGCGCGGTTACAAGTTTTTGTCTTCCGTTACTGTTTACCTACTTAGTCACATGCATAAATATGTTAATTTAGATTGTTAGACCGAGTTATGTGTTTGACCAAACTGATGTAAATTTGGTCCAAAGTCTAATGAGTCATATCATAGCCCCCAAGCTTGAACAGTTTATTTTAAAAAATAAGCAAGTTGACCTTTTAGTTATAACTCAGCAGTGTAGTAATAAATGAAAATAGTTATAATTAATATGGATGTAAGCCCCCAAGATCAACTTGGGAATTTTGAAAGATAAATAGTCAAACTTATCATTTGACGTTGTCTTCCTCATCTGAAAGAGGAGAACTAAGAAGAATGTTGTTTTGATGCTAAAAGTAAAAAGTTGACTTTCTTTAAAGTATCTAGATAAATTGTTTTATATGAGAGCGAGTTGCAATTTGAGCCCCATGCTCAATCCGTGGAAAGTATGTAATGAGATAGAATGTTGTTGACAAGATTTATTGTGATTTGTGTGTTGCTTAGTGTGCATTAATAGTTTCATTGGAAAGGGTCATAGACATTGGGGTTGTTTAGTTTGAATATGTTTTTTGTGATATCGGTTAGTATTGATCTTTGGTATGACTAAAATAAAATTGTAATTTGTGAATGTTAGTTTGATAAATATTTGAATAGTAGATATTGAATTTGTGATGAGATTTGACCTATGTAGGTCGATTTGTAATAAGATCCGACTTGTAGATGCCGGTTTGATAAAACTTCGATTAAGTATCGATTAGAAAGCCGATCTGAAAAGGCCGATTTGATGTTCGAATGATTGATTCGATTAGTATACGACTCGTAGATGTCGAGTTGATAAAGCCTCAATTAAATATTGGTTTAATTTGAAATTAGATATGAAAACTTTATAAAATGTGGCCTGATCGTTCTTAGAGTGCTTTTCGGATATGCAAATTGGTCGGAGTGCCAAGTTAGTACTTGATTTTGATTGTTAATAAATTGTCTTTTGAATAGGCAAATAGGTAGGATTTCCAAGTGAAGACTTGATTTGATTTAATAGATTGTTTGTTTATATAAGCAAATTTGTAGAATTGTCAAGTGAGGACTTGGTTTGATTGTTAATAGATTGCTTATTTGAATAATCAAATTTGTAGAATTGCCAAGTGAAGACTTGGTTTAATAGATTGTTTGCTAAAAAGTAAATTTGTTAGATTGCTAAGTGAGAGGTTGTTTAATAGATTGTTTTCTGAAAAGCAAATTTGTTGAATTGCCAAGCGAAGACTTGGTTTTACTATTTAATAGATATGTGGTAAATATGTTAGATAGTCTATGTAAAATGCATAAACATATGGAAGAATAAAGCATATAGGTGAGGATATATGATCCTCATATTGGTATGTTAATGAAAGAAAATTGGAATAGTAATCAATTGTAAAATGCGTATAGTTCAATGATGTATAGCAATTATATGTGTTTAAGGCAAGTATATAATATCATTTTGTATGTTTATAAATTTGAAGTTTATGGATTAAAAATCATGTCTTACCTTTTGATGAGAGATCGACTATTATTGATAATGACAATAAAAGTGCATGTTAGTTAGAGGAGATAATAGATAATAGATATGGAAAATGAAAAAGCACATAACAGAGCAGGAAAATATATAGTAGATATTTTGGGATTAAACCCTGACCGAGGTTTAACACTAAGAATCTTCTTATCTTAGTCTGATCTCTGTGTAAACAGAAAATTGATAAAGCATTTGTCTGGGCTGTTAATGTGGCCGTACATTAAGGTCTCCTGAACTTGATGAAGCCTTTGTTGAAGATGAAAATTGATAAGGAAATTTTTTGAATTACAACTGCAGCTGAGTACTAAGAATCCTGAACTTAGTGAGACCTTGGCCGAAGTATAAAATTGATATGATTCGTAAAAAGAAAATTGTAAAGCACGATATATAATCAAATCCTAAGAATTGTCAGCGAACTGTAAACCATCATTGATGAATTGTAAATCAATTTTATAAGGAGCAGAATTGCAATATTTTTTATTTTTGTGTACTAGTGTCAATGTATTCAATTGAAAATAAAATTGAGAATAGACATTATATAACTGTATGAAATTTAGGCATGAATAGGAATTTAGTAGCATGTATATACAAATTATATTAATAACGAAGATATGACAAAAAGATTTGTTGAAATAGAATTCTAAAGAAGATCTCGTAAAAGATTGCAAAAGTTGGTTAAAAAATTTGAATGTTGTTCAAAATTCATGAACCTTGGCATGTATCATATATAAATTGTAGAAATGATGGAATTATAATATAAAATTTGTGCAAACAGAAAAGTAAACAAAATCTTGGTGAAGATTGTCAAATTCGGTTTAAGAATTTGTATGCAATTTAACATTTTTTAACCCTTGTAGCAGGAATTGAATTTCGAAATTAAATAAACTCTTCTAGCATACTATGGCTGGTAGAAGAGATAGAGTGGCCATGACCAACAGCCCATGCAGCGTTTAAGTGAAGAAAGGTATATCAATAATTATACTATTTTTATTTTGTCTTATTATAATTATTTTTTGTGTTTAACAAAGATTATATTCAAAATTTTTGTTAAAAAACTCAGGTATCATGTTATAAAGTCACAAAAAAATATCATGTTATAAAATATCTTTTTAAGGTTTATCTATCATATGCTAATAGATGTTAAGGTTTCAAATGAAGAAAATTTCTATTGAAAATATAAAAAGTTTAAGTTTAAGTTTCACGGTGGCCAGAGCTTGGAACGGCGAGAATGGACCTGTAAGGCCACTTCGATACTTAAGTCGGTAAGAGAATTACTTATAAGTATAAGTGAGTAAAGAAGAAAAAGCATACATTAACCTAAGTTAATTAGGTGTATATATAGAGAGAATTTAAGGTGGATATTTGTCCGTTATAGAGAATCCTTATTATTTGGGTGCGGTTACCATTTCTTGTCTTCCGTTACTGTTTACCTATATAGTCACATGCATAAATAAGTTAATTTAGATTGTTGGATCGAGTTATGTGTTTGGCCAATCAATTTTTAATATATTTGTTTTGCATATATCAAATGAAAAAAAAATTAAAATTGTTTTCTAATGTAAATTTATCATGTGTCCTGAGGACACTTGTTAGCCTATGAAGCATGTACACTTTTTAAATTAGCGTGTCCACGTGCTGGATATTTTTTTGACACGACACTCGTCTGATATGCGTGTCTGCCGTGTCCATCCATATCCTTTAAAAACAAAAAAAAAATTCTTCGTACACGCTTGACACTCCAAAATATCATGCCATGTCCTTAAAAAAACAAAAATATACTTTTTCGAACCTACTTGATACTCCAAAATATCATCACGTGTCCGCTTCTTCAACTTTATTCTTAACTTATATCCTTAAAATTTTTTTAAAATAGTATATATTAATATTTCTTAAAACACAAATAAAATCATTCATTTTTTTAAAAATAAATTAAATTAAATTTTGAAGCTACGTTAGTCAAAGGCGCCATTCAGGGACGCGTCTCTTTTTATGGAGGCGCTTTTGTATAAGTTGTCTTCTTCCATCTTTTCATTTTCCCATTAGCGTTTCTTCGTAAGGAAGCTCTAACTGCTTTGGCGCATCTTGTGTTGAAGGCATTACCCGCTTTAGTGCCTTCTAGTCAGCACGAAAAAAAAAATTCAGCTGCCACAATGACAAAAAAATGGCAGCTGGGTAATATATTTCAAAAGAGTAGCAATTTGATAATAAATTTTGAAAATGTTAGAGATATTATATAGTTATTATGTATTTGGTATAAATACAAGATTGGTATATTTTTGTATCTTGTATTTTGGTGAGAGTATAAATACTCTTTCCTAGTATTGTATTATGTATTATTGATGATAATTAATCAATTCTGTTTTTACTCTTTTCTCTTTCATACTTTCCCTTTCGGTTTTGTTTTCTCTTCATTCTTGTTCTTCGTCTTTCACTTCTTCTTGTTCTAGGGTTCATAGATTAGGTTAGCCATAGCTACACGATCCTTCTGTCCTCTATTGCTAACTCTATTATGGTATCCAGAGCTTGAAAGATTCGATTCCCATTGCGTTATTAGAATCCTCACATCTCAACAACAAAAATGGGCTTGTTCCGCTTTCAGATAAACTCGATGAGAACAATTATTCCACTTGGAAGAAGAGTGTTCTTCTTACCCTACGAACACTGAAGCTGCAGGATCATCTCTCTCATGACAAGATTCCCCCGCAATTCGACTCAATTCCTACATCGGAAGCTGAATCCGATCTCACTGCCGCCGCCAAGAAAAATGCTGATGAAGCCCAACCAAAGATCGTCGATAAGAAGAGTCCATCTTCTGATGCAAAAGTCTTGCAAGAATCCAAGAAATTTTTCGAACGGGTGCTAAACGATTATGCTCTCATGACGTAGCTAGATGCTTCTATGACTTTGACCTACAAGAATCAAGTTGTTCACTGTGCAACATTTGCAGAATCCTAGGAAATGCTATCTCACATCTTTACTGCTTCGTCGAGCACATGGATTCAGAGTCTGAAAACTTAGCTCAGACATGTGAAAAGACAGGTACCATTCAAGAATATCTGAAATCAATTCGAAACCTAGTTGATTCCCTACATTTAATCGGACATTCCTTTTCTGTGGCTGATGACATACAAGCCATTATTGATGGCTTACCCGATGAATATGACGGGTATGTGACCTCAGTGATGTATCGGTTAACCACTTTCACCATCCATGAAGCTGAATCCTTCCTCCTAGCATATGAACAAAGAATCAACAAGAAAAACACACAACTAGCTGTAGCGCATCTTGCTCAAGTCAATTCTGATTCCACACAAACTTCAGGAAGGGGTAATGGTGGTCGTGGAAACAGTGGAGGCCGAAATGGAAGAGGAGGCCGCTTTCAGGGCAATAGGCCCATTGTCAACTTTGTGGCAAGATAGGGCATGTTGTGCAAACCTGTTACCACAGGTATGATCCTCATTTTCAGAGCCCTACCCCATCTTCCCAGAATCCGATACCTTATTCAGGTACCCAACCACCATCGCCCTCAGCCTTATTCTATCAATCACAACCAAGAACCTACCTTGCTACAACTTCCACCATCCCTGAGTCATCCTGGTATGCTGACTCAGGTACCTCACACCATGTCACAGCTAAGCATTCCAACATAATGCAGCATTCAGATTCTAATCAAGGACCTGAACAGCTTTATGTTGGTAATGGAAAGGGAGTACTGATTCTAAATTTTGGCTTTTCTTTCTTGCTTGAAAAATCGAAAAATATTTACTATAAACTATCAAATTTATTGCATATGACTGCTATTACACAGAATTTACTAGGTGTTTCTAAATTTTCAGAAGATAATTCTGTCTTTTTTTAATTCTGGCCTAAATTCTGCCTAATCCATGATTAGGTTACCAAGGAGCTCCTTCTCAAGGGTAAAGCTGAGGGTGGAATTTTCTCCTTTAACAATCTGGTCATCTCAAGAACAACCCCGAATCAACATCCTATTACATGCTTTCATACTCCAGTGTCAAGTAGTTCTGTATTTCAATCTCCTAAGAATGCCATTTTTTCTATTTATGATATGTGTAGTTCTAATTCTGTTGCTCATTCTCAATTGAATAAGACTGGAGTTTCTCAAAATATATATGATTCTAAACTCACACCTTATTTCTCTAATACTTTTGCATATACTACTTTGCCTAACTATGCTGATACTGTTTTCCCACAAAATAATCTTGCTATGACCAAGCACCAAAATTCTTTTGAACTATGGCACAAGAGACTTGGTCATAGGAACATTAAATCTGTTAATCATGTCTTAAAATAATGCCAAATACCTGTTGATTGCATTACTCCACATAAAAGAATCTGTGAATTTTGTACATAGCTAAAATGCATCAACTTCCCTTTCTTGATTCTGAAACTAAATATACTGCTTTTTTGCAAGTTGTATATGCTGACATTTGTTAGTCGGTATGCACAAGATACAAATACTCAAGAGGGGGGGTGAATTGAGTATTAAAGTAACAATGATAAATTTTCGCGCGGAAGCTAAATAACTTGAAAGA
>JASCZI010091790.1:0-19116 GCA_036250425.1 Stylosanthes scabra | reverse complement strand
TGCGAAACCGATTGTCATGAAGCTTTTATTTTGTTGACGAATGACACTTCCGCTGCCAATAATGATGTTACTGAGCTGACTAGAAGGATCCATGCCCTAATGAAGCATTCTTGGCGTGTTGAGCTTGCCCTAATTCAGCGAACAGCTAATCACGTTGCTGATGCTTTGGCAAAATATGCTGTTGTGCAGAATGTTGATTAGGTGGAGTGACTTATTCCAAATGATGATGTGAAGGAGCTCTTAAAGCATGACTTCCTAGATTAATATCTTGTTTATGCTGCTTTGCAGCTTTCGCTTTTTGTTTTCTCTTTCATTCATGTCACAGAAAAAAAAAAATCAAAAGGTTAACTGGTCCCCTCCGTAAAGAATAAAATGGAAAGTGAAAATTATATTATTATTATTATTATTATATTATTATTATTATAATTATAGCTAAATGATTTATGAGAAAAGTACTACTACATACAATCATAATGAAATATTTAAACCCATACCGTTCCAATCATTAAATTATTGGAGAGGATATTATAGTAAAAACACAATAAAAAGCTATAATATATAAAGTAGGAAATATTCTAGAAAAGTGCCAATTGCAATGCAATTAAGACCGTAGAAAAAAATTAAATAATAAAATAAAACAAATATTAACAATCATAGGAGAGAGAAGAGTAGCATTACAATTGAGAAATGGGATTAGAGTGGAAAAAATGCTGCACACTTGCGATTTTTTTTTTTTTTAAAGAAGGAAAGGAAAACTCACAAAAAAGAAAGAAAGTGGTTTGTGGGAGAGATAGAAAGAGATAAAGCCACAGGAAAAAAAAATGAGGAACAGAGCGATGATGAGAAGAGCTTGTGAAGGAGGAAAGAAAAAAAAAATTAAAAAAAAAAAAAAAAGATGAACATCGACAAGGAAGCAGAAGAAGCAGCTCGTCGTTGATGGAGAAGAAGAGCTAGTCGACGGCGATGATGATGCCAAAAGGACGAGTCACTAGAAGAACAGATCGGAGCTTTGCGGCAGGGATGCTGGACTTTGGAAATCAGCTGTCAATGAAAAAGAAATTTTAACTCATAGAACAAAGGTGAGGATTTTTTTTTTTTTTACTGAAATTAATTTTATTTATTTTAATATACTTCTAGACAAAAAAAATTTTTTTTTAATTTAATAAAAAAATTAGAAAGCCCCTTTTTTTTAATTTTTTTTTTAATTTGTTTTTGTTTTGGTTAAAGGTACACGAATATTGCAAAGAGACTAATGGTGATTAATATGGTCAATGGCTAGCTTAAGGGACAGTGGCAGGTGGCTTCAGATTTGGTTTATTTTGGTATCTGGATTTGATGGATTAGATGTTTATGTCTGGACTAGTTGTGTTCCGATGATGTTGGTGTTTTGGATGTTAGATAAGTTTGATGTATCTGATTTGGTTTATTGCCGTGTTTATTGGTAATGGTCTGGGTATGGTTTATGTGGCTAAATGATACAGATACAAATGATGATTTGGTTTTGAATGAAATTATGGTTGGTTTGGCTTGGCTGGTTGCTGGTATGTGAAGCAGATCAAATATATTTTTTTAGAATCAAAATAGTAATCATATATATACAACACTATTTATTATATAAAATACACTACACAATTCCAAATTAGCAGTTAATTTAGTGTCTATCAATATTAACAATTTCCCGGCAACGGCGCCAAAAACTTGACGTGGGCTAGACGCACACACTTTTTAGCAAGTGCACTAGTCGTTCAAGTAATAAAGTGTTTGAGTAGAGTATAGTTCCCACGAGGAATTGTTAATTACTGAAATTAACTAAATTTGACTTCTATTTGAAAATTAAAAACTTTAGAATGAAGATGAAATTAACTCAAGATACAAGAATCAGAAATTAAGAATTTAAATGAGATGAATAAATACTAGGACAATTGATTTCACCTTATTATGAAATTAAATATTTATAATCATGTCATTCAACTTCTTTGTTATGATATCAAATTGGTCAAGTTTCCTAATTTAATCTCTTGCCTTTCTCAAGGTCAAGAAACTCTCTTAACTCATATAGATGTACTAATCTCTTAGTTACAACTTATGTGAGAAAAAAGATTATGTTTTGTGAAACTTACATGACAACCACATAAATCACGTTTGTCTATCTCTAATTTTCGTTCAATTTATGGTATTTATAATTAGAAGCATTATTTACAACTGCTTTCTCAAGTGATTGTAAATCATCAAATCATTTAAATGGTGATCAAGCATCTAAAAGCATTAAGATTGATTATAAACACAAATGATTCATGACAAATTTAATTGAATGACATTGATACTTATTCAATTCACATAATAGGCTAATCATTGCCCTAGTTTAGATACTTAGCTCATAATAACACAAATAAAACAGAAAATATAATTAAAGGATGAGAGAAATGTGTACATTATTGAAGAATGGTGTTGGATTATTGTCTTCAAGCTCTAATCTTCTCTAATTAACATTTTCTAAGTGTATTTCTGTTTTTAGTGTATGAAAAATTAATGATTAGAGCTCTAAATGAGCTCTCCTTTTATAGAGTAAGAAATGAATCATTTTCTACACCTAACATGCATGCATTTGACAAAATAAGATTTGTGGCAGCTAAAAATCTTTGATTTTCTGCATATTTGCATAAAATTTCTTATTTGACAACTTGATTGAATGACTTTTATGACATTAGTAGCTAAAATTGTTGCAAAATCATGTGCTTTTGATGAATTTCTACTTGTTCTTCATATTTTGGTCCATCAAATTACAATTGTTGAGTTGTCATTTTGAATTTTTGCATGTGTAGAGTTACTTGATTGATTTTTCTTCAATTAGAAGCTGAAAATGAAATAAGTATCATCATTTATTTATTTTATTACATTTACTAAAAGTACTAAGTAAATTTATACATTTTTACTTATTTTAACTAATATGAAATCATTATTTATGATAAAAGATAGTCAAAATAACTCTGAGAGAGTTATCACTGCACTCATTTGACACATAAACCCATGCACGATAATCAAAATATGAGTTCAACTCATGGCAGGTATAGACCTTTCGAGCAAGGGTGGTTTTGCCCAACCCACCCATACCAATGATGGACACAACACTGCTTTCGGAACTCTCTTCTTTAAGCAGCTGGATGACAGCCTTGGATTCGCGAACAAAACCAACTACATCATGCTCCTCCACATTTGTTCTTGTCTTCTGCATCAACAGCACCCTTTCCTCGTCTTCTCTTGTAGACGATGATTCAGTTTCTTGTGGTAAGACCTCGGTGAGCTTGATCTTGTTGTCTCTTATTTCATTGACAGTGGCTTTGATGGAGTCTATTTTCTGAGCCACATCACGTCGCAACTTTGCATGTTCAGGACCATGGAGCATCCTCCCCAGCTTGTTTCTACGCTTGTACATAGCCACGTTGACAACAAAGGTGTCAATGACATCCTCAGCTTCGTGAGCGACTTCTCTGATCTGGCTAAGAACTTCTTTCTCTATTTCTTTCTTGGTTTTCCCTTCTGAGGTCTTGATAAGCACATTTATCATTCTGAGCTCATTGTGAAGGGATCTAACCCTGTCTTCCACTCCGAATAGCAGATTGGCTTCGCGTGCTATCAATTGGGACAAGTTATCTAGCACAAAGGAAATCACAGTATCTGCCATTAGAGTGATTTTTGTGGTTAGAAGATGAAGTGATGATGGTTGATGTAGGAAATTGGTGTTTTGTGAGGACTGATGAGCGATCTAAGATAGGAATAAGGAGGAACAGCGTGTGAAGTGTGGATGGAAATTAAAGTGGAAATTTGCATATTTGGGTTGTTTGTCTTCTCTTCATTGAGTCTGCGTCAACTATGCAAAACGTTAAGCTGCATTATTATTGCATCTTCTCATTCTAGAAAGGCGGCTATATTATTCTATGAATTTCTTTAACCACTCTTCTGTAAACTTAAGCTGTGGTTTTGCTAGTAGCTGAGGACTTACCCTATAGTCTGTTCTAATAACTAATAAGTGAACTTTCCCTTACGGCCACAGTCGTATGAATGTGACATTTGTAATGGTAATATGAAAAAAAAAATGCATATCAGATCCTTTGATATGATGAAACTACTTTGTTGCAGAATTGAAAGCCATTCTTGATGAAATGGTTAAGTATACTAATTTATGACATGTACGAAAATGTAACAATTCAACCACTTTAAGTATAAAATTTTACAAAAATAATATAAAATAAATATAAAGTTTAATTGCATAACACCATTTTAATAGGAACCGTTATTTAAATATTAGTCTATATAGGGTCACATGGATTTTCCATTACTCATTAGTGAACTATCTGAATTGAAAATTGAGTTTATTTTACAAAAGTTGTTTGTGCGGGATGAAGTGAGCAGTTCATTAGTACGAACCCATTTGAAGCATTTAAAAAAGCCATTTCCACTCACTGGAGTTATAAGAGTGTCTTCGGTCAAAACAGAACAAAGAGCGGACACATGAATGGTCATTGTTGCTTGAAGAAACATAGCCATCCATGCTGCATTGGATAGATAGCCTGCGAGGTTTTGATCTCTCCAAAATGCTACTATTTGTGCAAACTTCAAAAAGCTTGTACTCTTTGGCCTTAGATATGCATAGATCTCGAAGAAGATCATGAATGCGACATGCCTTCACATCTCCATTATGGTTCACTCGCGATGCTTGAATCAAACTACGATCAATGAGCTCATACAAGTAATCTTTAGCAACATCCTCTGCATCTATGGTCTCAGTCTCAGTTTGTTGAATAAATCCCTCAGCAACCCATTTTTGCAGCAATGACCTTACAGGGATCTCAAAATCTTCAGGGTACATCCCGAAATACAGAAAGCACGACTTTAGTATTGAAGGCAAGTTGTCGTAGCTGAGTTTGAGTACAATGTCCTTAAATTTGGTCTCGTATTGAGTAAGATACGAGTTCACATGTCGCACAACGTTGGACCATTCACCTAATGACTTTCCCTTCTTTACCAGCAGCCCTGCCAAAACAACAATGGAGAGAGGCAAACCCCCACAACTTTTGACCATTTGTTTTCCAAGATGCTCTATATAAGAAGGACACTCTTCTCCTCGAAACACTTTCCTAGAAAAGAGTTCCCAGCTTTCATCATCACTGAGAAATTGAAGGTAATAAGGAGGACATGGACTCGTATGCAATGCAACTTCTCTCAAACGGCTAGTAATATTTTACTACCATTATTGTAAGACTAGTAATATTTGTGTACACTTCATTCCTATCTCTTTATAAAGTAAGACTAGCAAAAGAACTAATTAAAGTAAGTATAGGAGTAGGATCAACGCACTTACTTTTCGGATTGTATTTTATACACTACTATACATATGTAGTATTAGTATATCTGATATTAGTGCTTCATAGGTTGAACATAGCAGAAAAATGCATAATCATGAAGCCATAAAGGGATAAATGAGAATACACCGACTTGGAATTTACATGTTTTCAATCTCTGACTCTGGAGAACCTTTTTTCTTCCATCAGGATACCTGTTGAATTTTTCAACACTGAATTATTGACAGAACTAAGGATAAGAAGAAGCAATGTCACTAAATCTATGCTACAATCATAATTTATGAGATTGAAACCTTATCATAGAATATGTTGAGATGTTTATCAAGCCTGACAAGTAGAAACGATTATTTCAACAATGACAAGGTCACAAATACTAACCCTATTAACAGAGGTACTTTTGTCAATGAAATTCACAATCTTGTGTGTGTATACATATATATGTATAATACGAAGAATTAATATTAACAATACATATATTTTGATAAAAAAAATCTCAACAAGCTCTGATTATGAAATCACATACCTCTTTCTTTTCCAAATTTCTTAGAAGGAGAGGCAATGCTTCAGAAGGTCTCAAAACGTTCACCTGTATCAAAGGAAAGCTGTAACTTGTGCAGATGAGTTAATCGTTGCAGGCTTGACAACAACTCATGAATGGCTACACGACGTCGTTTTGGACGTAGTAAAAAAAAAAAAAAAAGAAATTACAAAAAATACCTTCGAAGGCAGTTTCTCTCTCAATTCTCGAATCCCTGTATCTCACTCAAAGAGTCAAAGAGAAAGAGGAACTCTAGCCGTCGCCCTACCCCTCTCGTCGCCGCGGCCCACCACTCTAACCTCCAACGCCTCTTCTCAAGCAGTCGAAATCCGCCTGCTCGTCGCGGCGTCGTCGTCGTCGTCGCCACCGCCAGCACATCTCCACCTGAAAGAGCGTCGTCGTCGCCGTATTTAAGCTCGTCGGCCGTCGCTTCGCTTGCAGTCCGTCGTCGCTGCCTTCAAATATCAATCCGCTGATTAGTTAAAGAAAAGAAATATCAATTTGCAGGTGCCGCTGCCGCTGCCGCTGCCGCTGCGGCAGTTTCATGGAGAAGTAAAATGCCGGGTTTGGCTTCAACTATTTATTTATTTACTTTTGCTGTGCGTTTCAACTTACATGCATGAAGATCAGGAGGTGTATGCTGCTGAGGTATGCTTTGCATCTAACTCTATCTTCTTCCGGTTCTTTATGAATTATGATTGATTAAGTGCCGATCATTTTGTTCATCTTTTATTTATTTTGTTAGTTGATGTTATAGTTCTAATCTAAATTAGATTTTAAGTTTTTTTTTTCTTTTTGTGTGTATCCTGCTTTTAACGTATATGTTAGCATATAATTATATTTTGTGTATTTATTTTTAGTTTATATATTATTTATTATAAAATGCTTGGTAGCATGAGCCGTTCAATGTCCAGTCTAATTTTCATAACTTTATTTCTTTCACATTAAGTAATAGGAAAAAAAAAAAAGGGAAACAAGTAAAAAATTGTAGTACACATTAAGGTAATAAAAATCCTCAGACGTAAAAAAGATCTTGGAACTATTCAGTATATAATAAAACTATAAACACAGGATATCTTAGTATATTTTGGTGGGAAATGGGAGCTTGGATATGCAGAACTGCTTAACACCAAGTCACTAACAAAGAGCTTTTTCACATTACATGACAACTAATTTCGTACATTCAAATCTTTTTGTCAGTAGCGCCATGTTAGGCCATTGATTTTTTTTATTAGAAGTTCAATTCGTTTTGTATTTAGTATTTTTTTTTTTCTATGCAGCTCACAGATTCGCTTAAAGTTTAAATGCTTCAATGATTACAGCAAGGCCTTCAAGAATTTATTATTATTTTTTTAGGGTGGAACTTTTGAAGTGATGATAAAGTTGTATGCTGCTTGCTACACTTCAAACTGTCCACTCCAACACCAGTGCCTTTTTTCAAGTTTAAAACTAAAGTACATCTGCTAAATAATTAAGAGCATGTAAATAACTAAATATGTGGCTTAATTTACTAGTAATGGAGTTTTTTTTTTTTTTCTTTCAAAAAAAATCTGGTTGTTGTGAATTGGGATGATATTAACTTGCTTTTTGGTTGGGAAAGGTTGGTGCTTTGTTTTTGTTGAGCTGAACCCTTTGAAGAATGTTCTTCATTAGGGGTTTAATTCCCAGCAAGACTCTGAGTCTGAGATGGTTTTCGTCAGCAACAACTCCTCATGTGATGTCTTGAGACAATCAAGACTTTTACCAAGGAAGATGTCAATCAATACTCTAAAGTGAGCCATGATTCTAATCCTTTGCATACTTATCCTTCGGCTGCCAGAGATGTCGGTTTCGAAGGCCCTCTCGTGCATGGGATGCTCGTTTCTTCTCTCTTTCCTTGCATCATCTCATCACATTTTGTAAATCCCTTGCTAATCTCTCTATTTTGTTTTGTGGTACCAATGTGATGGAAATGTGTTAGTTAACAATCTTGCTAAACTAAATTCTGAGTGACTAAAACAGATGAATTAGACTATGATATAATTTTGCTTAGAGTGGGATTAGAAATAACTATTTTGGGGTTTTTTTAGTTGCATCTATCTATTTTTCTATTTATCATATCTAAAAGAAGAAACTAAGATAATTTCACGATGCATTTTTAAAATTTCAATCTTTTAAAATTATGGCATATAAGCAAAACTTAATAGATGGCATTCTCTAAACTAGCTTACCTTTTCAAATATTTTTATACAATTTCATTTTCCTTCTTTAATTTACTATAACTATATTTATTATCTTCTTTGTGATAGTACTTATTTCTAACACCACTTCATCTTTCCTTATTAATTCAATGTTATCATATTTATTTTATCATTTACTACTTACTTTATATTATCTTATGTTATTACATCACATAAGAAAACAATCGTCAATTCCACCATTCCTCATTCCTCTCTGATATGTTACTCTCTTGACAATATTATTTTGTTATCAAATGTTTAGTGGTTATTAGAAATTTGTTTATATCACATAATAATATATTTATCTTTTCTATTCAATTTCATCCTCCCTCATTCCTCCTCTCAAATGTATATGCTAGGTGTCATAGTATTCTATCATTGTATTATTCTATAAACTAATATTCTTATTGTATTTCATCTTCTGATTCTAGGATTTTTTTTCAATATTAATTATCCTTAATAACTATTTTGCGTTATAAAATTTGTTTATTTATCTTTAATTTTAGTTTTTCATATTCTCTTACTTTTAATTTTAGGTAGGTTACTCTATGTATACTCTTAATATCAATGTTAATTACCTTTTAAAGTATAAATTGAGTTAAAATATAGTTTATTCTTTCATCTCATACTCACTTTTTACCTTTACTATATAAAAATCAAAAGCAACATTCACACTTCTTAGTTCTTAACTTTATTATATAAAAATCAACATTCACGATCCCAATTTTCTTTATCTCATCTAATCACAAAAATTGTATACTTCTTTTTCTTTCTTTCTTCCTTTTCACTCTTTTTAAATTTTTGCACAACTATTTGAAAAATTAGGTTAATGGGCATAATTTTTTAATTTTGCTAAATATATGCACTAAGTAATTATGTAATTACATCATTAGTTTCTCTTTTCAATTTTTTATCCTGTGCTTCTTATTTATTACTATAGATTCTATTCTTCTTATGATGTCGGATGGTGTTCTATGCTTCTTACTATTATTTTAGATTTTATGTATCGAAACTAGGTATGTTTAAACTTTTTTGTTAGATTTTTGTATTGAAAAAAAAATAAAATATTGAATTTTCTGTCTTTGGTTTGCAATCGATCTATCCATTCAGAAAATTTTTGAGCATCACGTAATATCAATTACATATGATTATGCATGAGGTCTTATTTCAATTGTTATGTTTTTTAACTTGCATATTATCATATAGTTTTTATGTTCTTTATATAACTATGATTGTCATTTTATGCTTTATACTTTGGTTAGAAACATATTATAATAATCTCTTATGACTCTAGGTTTCATTCTTCATGCTTTATATCTCATCCATTTTTATTAAACACTATCAAAGTTTTTGTAGATAGAAATTGCAAATCATACAATTGGAATAAAGATTTCCTTACTTCATTTTTATATATAATATTTACTTATTAATTTTACTTTAATATTACAAAATTTATTTCTACGCGTCTCATGCTAGTAGTACATTATTTCAGCAACCTTTAACATAAGAGTAGTGCTACGGAACCAAGATTAGGAAGCAATTAGAGAGCCAATAAATTTAATTAGGAGTTATCATCCAAAATTGATTAAAGTTATCATCTGAAACTAAAAAACGTTATCATCCTAAACAAATACAAGTTATCGTCCGAAACATAATACAATTATCATCCGTAACACCAAACCTAAACTCTCACCAATACAATTATCATCCAAAACAGAATACAGATATCATCCGTAACCTCATCACCACCACCACCATCAGAACAACAATAGCACGACCACCACCACCTCACCACCACCACCACCACCACAACAACAACAACACTGTAAGAAGGAGAAGGAGAAGGAGAAGAAGAAGGAGCGGCGCAATGGCAGTGTCACGCGAAAGAGGAAGAGGCGTGGTGGCGGTGGACTTCGCCGACTGCGTCGTTTTTCTGCTCTATGCCTTCTCTACCTTCGACTTGACCAACATAGCTCCGGTGATCTTCGCTGTCGCAGGTTCTGAATCGCGTTTTATAAATGCCACTGCAGAAAACCACATACACTTTCTGGAGTCACTAGAAAAAGAAGAAGAAGAAGAACCGCCGCAAAAAAGAGGCGCAGCAGCGCCACGAAAAGGAGGCGCGGCAACGGTGACATGGGGGCAGCATGGTAGCAGTGGTGATGGGCAGAAAAGAGTTAGGATTTGGGTTGCTCATGTGCTCCCATTGGCTCCAAACCTTATATGTTCCTTAGAGTTTCTCTTTAACATAATTCCATTTATGTTAGATTATAAGTAATAACCATTTTTCTAGCAATTAATAGGTAGAAGGGATATGAAATAAACACAAATAGTCTTTTAGGTATTATCATGCATTCTATGCATGCTTGGATATAAGCCATTATGTCTTGTGGAATTAGGATTATCAAGGACTTTGTTTTCATCTCGAGCAAAAGACGTCATTCCCAAATTTCTTGAATGATTTTGTGAATTGTGGCCCCAACACGATGAAAACCTTCTAAATAAGCGTTGTGTAAAAAGAAGGATAATGCTATTTAAACAAGTGGTTTTGGCCAATCAAGTGTAATCAAGTGGTTTATTTCTATTCTAAATAGAATATTATTTCGGTGTAAAATAGTATAAAAAATGCACCTAAATAAAGTTTTATTTGATACTGAAATTATCCTCTATTTAGCATAAAATTAAATCACTTTGTTGCACTTGGTTAGCAAAAATCACTTATTCATGTAGAATTATTGTAAAAAGAAATTTTTTTAGAGAAGAAATTAAAAAACAAAAAGAAAATTAACATATTTGTAAGTTTTGTCTTAGACGTTGATATTTCTTTCCTTTTCAAAGAACAAGGAGTAACTTTGTCAATGTGACTCAGTGCAAGGTTCAAAACAAGGTGCCTCAAGAATGGTGAACTGCACATTATTGAAGGCGAGGCTTGAATATGTTGCCAACACTGACATTTAAAAAAGAGCAATGCAAGGATAACTGACAAAATTATTCACCCTAAACCACGTAGACATCAAAATTTTTGTAATTTTGTAGGATTAACTGATCTTTATATTGTCTGTTTTAAATAATGTGTACGGATATATACATTAATACATCTAGCATTATGGTATATGTAGACTTTTGTTTGATTTTTGGTCCACACTTTGTTTTGTGTATATAATGCTCACATTTACATACAGCAATCAAAATGGCACAATATATTTTTTCTGCTAATTTTTATTTATGACATGATTTAAGCAAAAAATTTCAATGTATCAACCAATAAGACATAAGAGCCAAATAGAGCAGATTTCTCATGGTAATTTGAGTAAAACAATCATACTATTTTAGTTATAATAGAACAAAAGCAAAAATATGAACTTAGAAAAAAAATAATAAACCTATTTTAAAAACAGAATGAGATCTATATTATGAATTTGAATAAGAAGCATAGAACCTACCAAAGTTTCTAACATATCCAAAAATAATAAGCAGACATTAACTAAGTAAATAACAAAATAATAAATGCAAACTTAAATCTAATACTAAAACTATTTAAATAAATTAAAATTTTAAATTTAAATTGAAATGATAACAAATTTATATTTCTTTGATAATAATCATATGTTAAAAAAATTTAAAAGTATCCAACACTATATATAGAGTTATATCAAAAAATAATATTTTCAAAGAATTGATATCAATCAAGTTTGAAGTATAAAAATGAACGTTAAAGTTATGTTACAAGTGAAAAAAAAAATCTATTTTGGAAATTTTAACAGTTATGATTCATGAGAAGTTAAGTACTCTAAAAGTACTCTCATGCAAAAGTAAAAACTTAGCTTTGTAAATAAATTATGTTAAGTTGTTTATTAGAATATTATTCTAATTTTTAATTTTTAGAATAACTTATAAATAAGAGTTTTAGAATAAAGACCCTACCCATCTTAATCCGGTTCTAATACTATCATAAACCCTTTATCTTTAAATTAGCACATTTGGGAGCATACTATCTATCGTGTATCTGTTCAAAGTCACTGCAGATAATAATAGAAACAAACTTTCCTCTTTTATGATAACATATTCTTTAACTTTAGTTCTCCATCCCTTTGTTAGCCTCCTAAGTTTTGCTCTTATTCCTCTAGTACCCAAAAAAAAATGTATTCCCCAATACACAACATATTTTATTGGTTCTACTCCATTAATCAAATCTTCTATTTTGACAAGCACCCAATAAAGTATAACACGTAACACATTTAATTTTTCCATAAATATATTAGTAAGAATTATTAAATTACTTGATTATTATTTTCTATTTTTATTTTTCAAAAAAAATAGAAAAGCATGATAAAAAAAATACTATGATGAATTGATAATTTAAAGAGTAAGAAAGAAGGGATAATCTTTGTTGTATTTAATTTTTTATTTTTAAGTTGGAGAGGGAAATAATTTTTACGACTACATACTCTTATGCATGTACTCTGTTGTATTCTATTTTTTTATTTTGGGTGGAGATTTTGTACATTTAACTTGAAAAGAAAAACTAAAATTTAATAAATATAATGAAATATAAATAAAATGGTATGTTGAAATTTAATGAAATATAATATTAATGTATATGATAAATATTGAATGAGTAAAGGTATGAAATGAAAATTTAGTTTATTACCGATCAAATAAATATATATTGTATGAGCTTTGTTATATTTTTTTATTTTTAATATTCAAATCAAACACCTCTATTTTAATGAACATTTTTCCAAAATATACGTATTGATATATCAATTTGTTTATTCCTCAAACACACTATATACTGTCAAATCGATGAAATTATCATTTAAAAAAATATATTTTTTCAAAAAGTACTCTATTAAAATTACTCTTACAAATCTAATAAAAAAATAACTAAAATTTTAAATTGAATTTGAAATTATAACAAATTTAATTTTGACATTTCTACCATAATAATATTTTAAATGAATTCAAAAGATTTCAATATTATAAATAAAGTTGTGTAAACCTAAAAAATAATAATCATCACCCACTTTTTCGTAATTGCCATGACCATCATTACTGCTATTATTGTGTTTGTCTTCATTTTCTTAGTCTTCTATTATCTGGTTATTGCCATAGTAGCTGCCATAGTTGTAGATATCTTCCTCATCTTTATCATTCATAATTTTTGTCTTTGTTGTTCTTCTTCCTCTTTGCTTCCTTTTGAATAATACCACACTCCTGTAATTATGGTCAATGTGATTATGGTTAGGGCTATTATGTTCGCTGCCATCTTCACTGGTTGGAGGGGAAAATAATTTTTATGATGTATTATTTCGTACTCTATTATACTCTAATATTTTTTGAAATCGAAAAGTTTGTAGAAAAATTAAAGAAAAAAAAAATGAAATGTAAGGAAATTGTATATTGATAAAATGTAATATGTGTTGAATGTTGAATGGGTTAAACTTATGAAATGAAAATTAAATTTTTCACTGACCAAATGAAATATATATTCTGTAAGTTTTGTTATATTAAATTATTTTTAATACCTAAATCAAATACCTCTTTGTTAAATTATAATAAAAACTTTCATATATTAAACAATAATGTATATCAAAATATAATAGAGTACAAAGGAATTATGTAGAATTAAAGATCGTAAGAAGTTTTGTTGGTCATGTTTTACATGGAGATATTATGAATAAAAAAAAATTACCAATAATTCTAAGTATATATCTATTTTACCAACTAAACCTAACCAAGTCATTTATTTTTATTATAAATAGAAAATCATTTTAATATCAAATAGAAAAGTATTCATGTGCTAATTTTTTGTGTTATTTGATATTGAAACTATTTTTTAATCTGATATAAAAATTATGAACTTAATTGGACTTAGTTTGACAAAATAGGTATACACCTAACAATACAAAAAATTAAAATTCAAAATCAAAGCAACTAACACTTCTAACTATTACACTATTACTTGAAGCACAACCATTAAAATTGAATAAAAATTAAAAGTAACTCTTTAAATTTTCTAGTTCATTCAGTTACTAGCTGCGTTTGGTTAGCTCATGAGACACACTCATGGATGGACACGTTCACACATGTTCAGCTTTTGGTTGTTGAGACACAAATTTTTTAAAGACACGGTGGTATATAAATTGACACAGATTACATGTATTCAGTGCATAGTTTTGAAAATCGGACCAAATCGGCCGATTGATCACGGTTCGAATCAGCACTGAAAATAACCGTTATCGAATCGGTGAACCGGCCGGAAACCGTTCAGTCGGACCGAATTGAAAACCGGCCAGTTTTCCCTCCAGGAAGAAAATTCCTCAAAATGCAAGAGTTGGGTGTCGAACCCTTGTGTTTGGTGGTGTTGATGATACTCTCCTATCAGAGCTAGGGCCGAGGAGAGAACAGAGTCCGAAGAGCCAACAACCCTCGCGAAGATGCGACGATTCCTCTCTGTCCAGAGGCTCCAAAGGATTGTAGCGAAGGTACTAGCTTTCTTACGCCACTGAGATTGTCTTTTGAGGGTTTCTAATGCTTGAATCCACTACTTCCAGAACTCTTGGTAGTTAAATGGAAGCTTGAATTGTGCAAGACATCTTTGGCAAATGGGCATTGGCCGAGACAATGAAGGGTGGTTTCCCCCATTTCACCACATCTAGGGCATGTGTCCACTACAGCAAGGATTCGACGTTTCAGCCTATGACGAACAGGGATACCATCATGAAGTGCCTTCTACAGAAAGATCTTTACCTTGGGGGGCATCGCAGATCCTAGAGCGTTTTCCAGATCTATTTCTGCTGGCATTGTTCGGGAAGATAAAGGACTGGAGGGTGGAATAACTGAAAAGCTAACTTGTAGCCAGGGGCCATAGTATATCTACCACTCTTCTCCAGGGACCAGGTAATTGAATATACCCTACTATCTTCAATATCCGTCCGTAGAATTTCGCTTGCAATATCTGGACTGAATATGCTCCTGATTAGATTAGCATTTCACTGCCTATTTGTGCCAATAAGTTGAGAAACCCAAATTGGATCTAGATGGGAGTTACGCTGTTGAAATAGGGAGATGGGGTTAAATTTCCGAATCCAAGGGTCATAAAAAATTCGAATATTCAAACCATTGCTAACTTTCCAAAGCAAACCCTTCTCTAGTACCTTCCTACCCTCAGTGAGACTCCTCCAGGCCCAGGATGGTTGATTTCCAATAGGTGCATTGGAAAAATCAGACATATGAAAGTACCTGCCTTTATATACCTTGCTGATGAGAGAATTAGGACGACTAAGAATTCTCCAGCCTTGCTTAGCCAACATAGCCAAGTTGAAAGCCTTTAGATCTTTGAAACCTAGTCCACCTTGAATTTTGTCCCTGCTAATGATGTCCCATCTAATCTAATGTTGCCTTCTTTCTCCTTGTTTCTGACCCTACCAAAAGTTCATGATACTTCTATGAATGTCTTCTATCAAGGAACCCGGGAATTTAAAACAAGAGAGTGTGTAAATAGGGACAGCAGTAGCTACTGCTTTAATGAGAATTTCTCTGCCACCTGCTGATAACATAAAACGTTTCCACATTTAAAACTTCTGTTCAATCCTGTCCTTAATATAGTTGAAAGTTTCCCTCTTAGATTGTTGAATTATAGCTGGGAGCCCTAAATATTTATTTTGGGATCCAATATGAGGGATTTGTAGGAGCTGTGATATAGAATTGCGAGTAGAGGTAGGGGTGTTCTTACTGAAGAAGAGAGATGACTTGGAGGGGTTGAGGATTTGACCACTTAGAACACTATATGAATTAAGGATATTTAGAAGCTGCTGACATTCAGAATTATTGGCTTTACAGAATAGAATAGAGTCATCGGCAAAGAAAAGATGACTAATAGTAGGGCAACAATGATTTAGTCTGATACCTAAGAATGAGTTAGAGTTCACCCTTATTTAGAAGAAAAGAAAGACCTTTAGCACATAAGAGAAAGAGAAATGGAGAGAGAGAGGATCACCCTGACGCAAACCCCTAGTTGGAGAGAAAAAACCATAAGCTTGACCATTGATCAGAATACAGTATGTAATAGTGGAGACACATTGTTGCATCCAACCTATCCATTTCCTGCAAAATCCCAATTTCTCCATAATCACCCAAACAAAATTCCATTCCACACGGTCATAAGCCTTACTCATATCGAGTTTCAAGGCCACTTCCTTTGCTCCGTGCCTCTTGTGCTTTAGGAAGTGCATGAGCTCATGAGCAATTAGAACGTTGTCACTAATGAGTCTGTCCTTAGCAAAAGCACTCTGGTTTTCAAATATAACACTATCTAAGATGCCCTGCATTTGATGAACTAAAATCTTAGAAATAATTTTGTAAAAAATCGAGCTGAGGCTGATCGGTCTTATAGCATTCATAGTTTCAGCATTCAGAATCTTGGGAATAAGGCAGATTTGTGTATGGTTTAGAGCTTTGAGCATTCTAGCACCTGCAAAGAAACTAATTACAGCCTGGATGAGTTCACACTTAATAGTATCCCTATAGAAATGGTAGAGTTTAGCTGTAAAGCCATCCTCCCCGGGAGCTGCAAAAGAGTTGATTGAAAAGGTAGCTTTCTTAACCTCATCTTCTGCTATTCTACTTGTCAATCTTGAGTTTGTTCCTTCATCAATACTTCTAGGGAGATCTCTGAGAATTTCAGCAGCTGAATTAGGATTAGAGGTGCTAAACAAGTCTTGGAAATATGAGATAGCCGTGTTAGCAATGTCTGCAGAAGTTGTGTGACATGTCCCCAGATTATCAACCAATCTGTGAATATAATTCTTCCTATTCCTGTTTTGAAAAGATGCATGAAAGAATTTGGAATTCTGGTCCCCATACTTCAACCACTTGACTCTGGATTTTTCTCTCCAAAATCTCTCCTCATTCAAGCAAGCTTCAGCCAATTATTTCTCCTTGCGCATAATTGAAATGTGATCAGCTGTTGTCCCTTTTTCCTTCTCAATAATTAGTTCATCCCGAATTCTTTGAATAGCTCTCTGAGAGTTACTTGAGCCATTTTGTTGCCATGCCACTAAGCTGTGTCTGCACCTCTTTAACTTAGAGTAAAAAATGAACTTTGGGGAGCCTTGGACAGGGATTTGCCAATTCTGGCGAATTAGGTTGCCAACCTCAGCATTTTCACACCATCTCTCCTGAAATTTGAATCTTCGCTTGGGTTTGCTGCAATCGAAATCTAAGAGAAGAAGGAGGCGGCGGTGATTGGAGCCCATATTATCTAGGTAAAGAATAGAAGTCCTAGGGTAGTTGATCCTAAAATCCATGCTAGATAAGCAACGATCTAACCTTTCTCTGATCAAATTTGTACCAAACTAGCGATTGCACCACGTAAATTTATCTCCCCGGTATCCCAAATCCACATAATTACCCAAACTAATAAAACTATTGAAAGAATCCACAGTAGTGGCTGATTTCATCCGACCACCTTCCTTTTCATGGTGAGCACTAATCGAGTTAAAGTTTCCAAAGACTAGGAAGTTATCATCAGAATCCTCCTGCATGTCCAGAATTTTGGAAAATTGCTCTGCTCTCCTAGGTTCATGAGTGTCTAAGTAAACAGCAGCAATCTTGATAAACCATTGACTAGTCTGATCTTTCCAGGTAAAGAGAATGAAGAAATCATCCAAGGAGAGAATGGAAATAGTAGCTGTATCCTTTCATGCCAAAACAAGTCCCCCAGCCAAACCTCTAAGATCAACACAATGAAACATTTTGAAACCAAAATTAGAACAACTAGCAGTCACCTTCGAAGAAATGTTCTTGGTTTCACATAAGAACATAACTTCGGGGGAATGGGATCTACAGATCCCTTGTATGTTGTGAACCGTCAGGGGATTCCCCATACCTCGGCAGTTCCACATCAACATATTCATAGGTCACTAGGTGCCCATTGTGGGGTGGCACCCTCTCCCTCTTTAGCAGCAGAACTATTTTCTGAACATTGTTTCTTGCAGCATTGCCCGTCTTTAGCTTCAGTCATTTCCGTTTAATCCCCACAATCCTCTTATACTTCTTTCGTGCTTGTTGTTTCAGGGACAACTGTGGAGAAGCAATTTGGGGATTTTCCTTCAAAGTGGCAAACACAAATTCACTCTGAGAAAAGAGGAGTGTAGTATTTTGAATCAGATTTGGCACATTCGGATCAGGTATGGCTATGTTTGGCAATATAGGAGTAGATTTGCTAATGACCTCCTCTTCTTCTCTGGGCTGATTCTCATTGCGAGAGTTCATAGAGAGATTATCCAAACTCTTAATTAGGTTGACAGGGGTTGGGTTGCTGTGTTTGCTAGGATTACTGTCACCATCATGAGAGAGATTAGGATTAGCATTCTCTTTCATGATAGATCTTCTTCCACCCTGTTCTGATCTGAGCCATTCACCCCATTTCTCTTCCTATGTTTCCCCCTTAATGGTATCCTCAATTTGAAAGCTATAGTTTCGGCTTTCATGCCCTAAGTGACCACATAATTGCAGAAGATACCAATCCGTTCATATTTGAGACATACATTCAAAACTTGTTGGTTTGGACCAGAGATTTTCAGAGATCTCCTCAAAGGCTTGGTAACATCCAACTAAACCTTGGCTTTAACAATACTATTTTAAAGGCCCCTCACCTGAAATAGATCTGTGTCGATGACCTCACCGAAAGAAGCACCAAGTTTCAGCCCTAGTTCCTTAGTTTTGTAGTGTTCAGGTAGGTTCCAAAATTGAAACCATATAGGAACATGAATGAATGTTGCATCGACAATAGGCTTGTCTTCCTCCCAGCGTTTCAGGTTTAGAATGAAATTCTTAAATAGCCAGGGTGATCCACGTTCTATTTTGATTAAGTCTTTCTCATCATCGAAAAATGTAAACCATGTTACAATATGCATGCAAGGTTTTTATGATTAGGTTTTGATGAATGACAACCATTGTGGAGTTGATAAACAACCACCAAAAGTTTGAGGAT
>JASCZI010091787.1:8011-19161 GCA_036250425.1 Stylosanthes scabra | reverse complement strand
AAACAAAGCCATATATGCCACTTGTTCACGTTATAGAAATGGTCTAGAAAGTTCGTGGGGGTAGATCCAACACTATTCGCCATGTTCGCAACACTCGCGCAGGCTACATTAAAATATTGCATTTATTAAATTATCAAATGAAATTCCAATCAGTTTTTAAAATAAAATCAACAAAAAAATAAAATGCAAGATAATTATATCAATTGCCCAAGCCTTCTAGCAATATGATCTATCCTGTCATGTATGTACATTGTATCCTCGTAACCTCTAAGTAGTTCATTTTTAAGCTCCATCGAATACAGCGTACTGCAGAAACATAATTATAATTACAACTAAATAATTATTTAATATTCCTACTAAATAAAATAAATTATAATTACAACTAAATAATTATTTTAAAAAACTTATGATTACTCTACAAATATTAAAATTAAACCTAATTATTATAAACTACATAAATATTTCTATTAGAATAACTATAAAAAATAAACACATTTAAATATGTCCAAGAACTAAATAAAACAAATTATAACTCCAATTAAATAATTATTTAAAGAACCTACGATTACTCTACAAATATTATAATTAAATCCAATTATTTCTAACTAATTATTATAAACTACATAAATATTTCTATTAGAATAACTATAGAAAATAAATGCTTTTAAATATGTCTATTTATAATTGCAAGTAAATAATTATTTTAAGGAAACTATAATTACTTCTACAAATATTATAATTAAACCTAGTTGTTTTTAAACTAATTATTATAAACTACATAAATATGTCTATTAAAATAACTATAAAAAAAGTAAATACTAACTAAATATATCTAATTAACTACATAAGAACCTAATATTTATTTAAAATAAAATAATTAACAAAGGAAAAAATAAACTCACCTAAAATAAATATATAATCTAACCTAACTGCATTAAAAAAACTAACCTAAATAAACTAAATAAAAATAAATAAATAAACTAATCTAAAATTAAAATAAAAAAGAAAGCAAAGGAAAAAAAAGGAAAGGAAAGGAAAAAAAGAACTTAACTGGAGAGGACAAAGAGCGAAGGAAGACTCGAGTGGAGTGAGATTTGAGAGTGGTAAAAAATGTGCTGTGAAAGCGCTTTTATAGGGGGACTGCACGCTGATCGAGAGAGTTGAGCCCAACCTACCCCATTCACATCCAGATCAGGAAGGTTGCTGGCGATCTACAGGCAGATCGGGGAAGGGGCATCCCGATCTGCGTCGTGGCCAAAAAAAAAATGATTTTCTGTATATAATGTTTTAATTTTTTTCGGATATAATGTCTTATTTTATTTTATAACAGAAAAAAACCGTTATATTTAAGTAATATTATAATACAATGTACTTTACCCAATACAATGTACTTTACCCAATTCCGACCACAAAATTGGTGTTTTATAGTTGTACTCATCCGATGAACTACATTGTGTTCCACGGCAATGAATACGACTTGTAATCATACCCCGATCGTGCCTCTTACTATGATGCACAGACATGGGACACGACACGGGACACGACACGACACGCGACACGGCGACACACCAATCTCAATTTTTGTATGACACGGGGACACGGCATATATATAAAATATAATGTATTTTTAACAAAATTAAAATAATATTTTGATATTTTATTTATATTAAAATTTAAATTATTATTTTTAAATACTTTAATGTTTTTCTTAAATTATAAAAAATATTTAAAATAACTTTTAGTTTTAAGAAATAGTAATATATACTATTTTTAAACTCATTTTTAGGATATAAGTTAAGATTAAAGTTTGACACGCGGACACGTGATAATATTTTGGAGTGTCAAGTGTGTTCGAAAGGGTATTTTTTTTTGTTTTTTTAAGGACACGGATGAGACACAGAAGACACGCGTGTCGGACGAATGTCGGTGAGTGTCGGTGAGATTTGATATATTTTGGATCGCTCGTGCATAAGATGACAAAAAGGTTACGCTCTGCTCATTTAAGTCCCACTACGTCGCTATGAAATATTACTCTCATATTCAGTTCTAACATTTTTCTCTTTTTTCCCATTGTTTCTTTGTCGGCTTCCAATTATCACTACTTCATTACCTTCCTAAACACACCGCAATGCTAATCTGATTCCCTTCTCTTAGGATGGCTGTGCTATATTCAGTTCTAACATTCTTTTTTTTTTCCCCTTGTTTCTTTGTCATCTTCCGATTATCACTACTTTATTAGCTTCCTAAACACACCACAATGCTAATCCGATTCTGTATTGGTAGGATGACTGTCTTATATTCAGGTCTAACATTCTTCTTTTTTTTGCCCTTGTTTTTTTATCAGCTTCCGATTATCACTATTTTATTACCTCCCTAAACACACCGCAATGCTAATTTGATTCCCTGCTCTTAGGATAGCTGACTAATTTCATCTACCAACACATGCGTTAACAGATATTATATATTTTCCTATATATGGGTCGATGCACTATCTTCAATGTTTCAAGAATATCTATATCCGTAACTCTTCAACAAATGAAATGAGCATTTACTTCTCTTTATTTAAAATTATGAATTATATTTCATATTTTATTACGTACTGACATAACATCATAATTTTCATAACATTAAAATTGATTATTCTCGGCATGCGAAACGATAAGTTCATTTTTTTTTTCTTAATTTCATGTGTCCAAATAATTTTTTCCAACCTACAAATAAATAAAAAACAAATTTCATCTTTACAACATTGCAAATTTTAAATCATCAAAATTTTACACATCGGTACCAACAACATAGCAATGTTTTATATTCACACAATTTTTGTTTTATTTTTAGTATTTTACATGCACACAAATTCATCCAACTATTCATTCACGCGTTATATTCAACATCTTTCATCACAGTTTTCAATGACATTAACCCAGTACTATTTTTACTAAGTTTTTCCCTTTTATTGGCCCATTATTATCATTTAAAATCAAATCCGTTTTTATTCCAACAATACTTTCTAACAATTTATTTCCACTCATATAATATCAACGGGCTCGTCGAGAATATGAGCCTTTCACAAACACGGCCTGCTATGACCAAGCAACAACTATTAGCATCTTTTATTACAATTACAACACTTCTAATTACATTCAGAATTGAAACACTGTTTATCAATTAATTCTTCACCTCAATGCTGTGATTCATTTCATCAGCCAAGAAAAATTCAACATCTACAATCTACACATGTAAATGCAAACGTGCATCTACATCGTAGAACTAGCCATTTATTTATTGTATTAACTTATATAAATTTTTTTGTTATATATATATATATATATATATATATATATTGCATGAATTGGATTCAAACTTTCAAGTTTGAACGCAGCAAAGTCATTTTTTCACATTATGTTAGCAAGTAGCAACAGTCCATAACTCAAGAAGGTTATAAGTCGGTCTTTTGTGGCAAATCAACACTACAACAAGGGTTATTTTAGTCATTTCAATACTCACTATAAGATAAATAGATATCAGTAAGGATGAAACAGACCAGATCAGGCTTTACTCTTAACAGGCCAGGCCTATAATAAAATATATCGGTCTTAATCTGGCTTATTTCCTGATATAGACTTTTTAATAATAATTAAGCCTGGCCTGTTGTCAAGCCTGACCTGACCTAAAGCATGTCGATAGGCCTGATTTTTTAATAAATAAATAAATAATTTATATTAATATAAAATATTAAATTTAACGCATAATTTAATTTCCAGAATAATTATTGAAAATATTAACAAAATAAAAATAGATATGTATAACAAAAAAGACAAATAACTTAATGGATGAAGATACTTAAATATTACAAAAACCTAAATTCAAACCCTTTTTATTATATTTTTATTAATATAATAACACTTTTATATCTATATTTGCAGGCCAGACCCACTATTTCGTAAGCCAACTTTTTCCACCCCTAGATACGAGCAGACTTTTGTACAACGGAATATGATGTGATTAAGTTTTTATTAATATAATATGAACTAGTCATTTATTTATTGTATTAATTTATATAAATTTTTTGGTTATATATATATATATATATATATATATATATATATATATTACATGAATTGGATTCAAACTTTGAAGTCACAGCAAAGTCATTTTTTCACATTATGTTAGCAAGTAGCAACAGCCCATAACTCAAGTAGGTTATTTATAAGGAGGTTGTTTCAATACTCACTACAAGACAAATAAGTACCAGCAAACTTTTGTACAGCGGAATATGATGTGATTAAGTTAAATAAAAGAACTTTGAAGTATTGACTACTTTTATTACTCTTAAATTTGTAAACAATGTCATCGATTTGATTTACAATTATACAAGAATTCATACATGAAACAAAATTAATGCATGAGTTAACTTCATATTCATGATATCCAAATCCAATGGCAACCGGGTCCTGTATGTTATCAGAGCTAACTTCATAATCTTGATATGTAACACAGTGCAAGTACATCGAGTTCTAAGTTCTAACAGAAAATTAATACAGTTTTATGAATACATAGGATATTGCTAGACACATGTAACAAAATTAAACCATGAAATTAAAAGCAAAAAAAGAAATAATAATAACAAGCTTAAAATGCATCATATTATTCAAGTAATAAGAGCAACCATATCTGACTTACTAAGGTCTTCATCTTCCATGCTGCTCAGGGAGCCCCAGTTTGCATCCTGCTTGTTCCAGAAACCGAGTGAGCCGCAAGTGTTTCGCCGCCCATTGCTCGGCGAGCTTCTGCTCCTTCGTCTCGGCGTCCCTCCTTAATCCGGCCAGCTGTTCCCTATACTCAGCTTCAATCCTACCTAAAGCAGCCTTCTGCTCTTCCTCAAGGGCCTTAATCTTTGCTTCAATTTCCTCCATCTTCTCCCTTCTTCGAGTAGCCTTCTCCGACTCCAACTGCAGCTCCACCCTTCTTAACCTCCAGGCCGCCTCTTTCTTATGTGCGGCCAGAGCATGATGTGTTTCTTCCAGCTCTTTGCAGCACTCTACTAGCTCAGATATCATCATGTTATCGCCCGAAGCCGGAAAAGGCCCACAAAGAGGTACATTGCCTAAAGCAAAAGCAGCATTATCCGGTGCTCTCTCCGGTTGCATCCAAGGAAATGGTGGCGCTGCCACGGTTGGGGACGAAAGGCTTAGTGTCACGGAGGGGGAATTCGGAGGGCCGGTTGTAGCACTATGAGAATTGGAAAGCCAAGAAGGAAGCACAGGGGAAGATGCAGGGGCCGGCGCATCGGCGTGAAGAAACGGCCCGTTGGAAGAAGCCATGATAAAAGAAGGCGAAGGACTGTCCTTAACTAGCTTCTCGGCGAAACTCTCTAGAATGTGCTCGTACTTGCTATCGTTAATCGGCTCGGCAATTCCGGTAATCTCCTTCTTCTGTCTGAGTTGCTTCTCCTTGAACACCTCCCACCACTTGCCGAGTCTCTTAGCTGTCCGGCCGGGGACTTCGGCCGCAATTTTCTTCCATTTGTTCCCGTATTTTGCCTGGAGACGGATCACAAGATGCTGCTCTTCTTCTGTGAGAGATCCTTTCTTGATGCCTGGCTTAAGGTAATTCTTCCACCTTTCTAAGCAAGACTTTGCATCCCTGTTAAGGGGTGTGTTCATGCGCTGAGAGACAAGATTCCATTCTCTGGGACCATACTGTTTGACATAAGCACGTAACAAAGCATCTTCTTCAGCTCTCCAACGTTGCCGGTCCTTCATTTCCAACTGCAAATCCCACAGCCCATTGCTTGAAACTTGAGCTCATGATGATGTCTCTAGAAAAAGTTGTGAACAAACTCAAACACTTCAATTTCACAGTGATAATAAAAAGTGATACACAAGGAAATTATCAGAAACAAAGATGGAAGAAATCAAGATACATAGTTACATAGAACGCAATATGTTCTGGTACAAGGACCGTTGTCTAATTGGTGAATTCATGTAATTAGGATCTGGCAAACTATATATTTGTAAATCAATGTAATATGTAACTAAATACAATGATTTATAAATAATGTATTAATAAAATCAAAAGTCAAAACGACTATGGATATGGAATGAAGGGGCTAGCATACATATATGGCAGAAAATTTTTGCTACACTTTGAGCATGCTCATAAACTCAAAAGATTAAGAATTCATGAGAGGAAATTAAGCATCTTGATAATTATAGAAAATTACGTAAGTAAATCAAATTAACTTCATATAAAAACACAAATTTTAAATAATGCAGTTAATATTTAGATTTATTCTATTTCTTCAAATTACATCATTGTTAGAAGCAAACTTGTAAAAAGAAATGAATTAATACTACCAAGATAACATAAATGAAACAAAATATTTTCCAGCCATAAAAAAATACAAAATGGGTCATATATTATGAAACAGAGTAGTGAAAAAGACAGAACATGAAAAAAGAACATGATTGCTAAAGGATAAAACAAGATGATTTATTGATTTCACATCAACAACAACAATGGTGAGTCTTTGTGCAAAAAATTTGAGAACAAACAGTGAAAATATCAAGTAATTGCATTTCATTTTGTTTTGCTATTAAATTACATTTACTTGTTTCAATTGGAATAATAATAATCTGATCTCATCTCCCTAAACAGGGTTATCTGTACGGATCAATCTCTGTCAGTGAAATATTAAAAAACATTGAGAGTCTCAATTGAAACAGGAAATTCTGAATTACTAGTTCAATACATTCTTCTAGAAATATTTAACATTAAAAAAAAAAACCATGAAATAAACCACATTATCCATGGTGGGAAGTCCAAAGCCAAAGCAAAAACAAAATACATTCACACCAAATTATGTATTTATTATATATTAATGTGGTTTATTTCATATTAATGTGAAGAACAAGCAAGCATACATTTATATATTACCACAACCAGATTCAAAATCTAGAAATCATATTGAAGTAAAGGCAAAATCAGAACCACAAAATCTAAAATTCCAATAAAATAAAATAAAATATGAACAAAAACGTTGTCAACTTTCATTATATAAACCTCTCAAATTAATCATAACAAGAGCAACAAAAACAACTATGTGTTTAACAACAAAACCATTTTAATAATAATAATAATAATAAACATTGCTACAAAAGCTCACCTCCACCAGAAACCTTCAAGAACACATGGTTCAGATAAAAGAAAAAAACATAGAAGCTTAGGTCTTGAGAGATGGTGAAAGAGTGAAGAAAATGAGAAAACACCTGCTCCCCAACAACTCAGCACTCAGCAGTCAGCAGCACCTTTGTAACCCATTAAAGAACAAAATTTCTGTTCACTTAATTGAACTCACTCAAAAGAAAACAAATACATAAAAAATAATAAGAGAGTGGGAATGAGGAGGGAAAGAAAAAGGGATAAGAGACAGTGAAGTAGTGAAGCCTGAAGTGTGTAGCTTAGGGGGTTACCTTCTCTCTGGTGAGTGGTGAATGTGAATAGGGGTTGACGTACTCTTCTTTTCTTTTTCTTTTTCTTTTTCTTTTTTCCCCTTACTTGGACACAAATTATTAGGTATGTTATTTGCTTGGAATTCAAAATTATTAGATAAGCCTGCTTAATTAGAATAATAAAAACAATATAGAGTTACATATATTCTCTCTAATTTTGATTCTATGTTTATTCTAATATATTTATTTTATAATGTCAAAAAAGTAGAAGTGAAAAAACAAAATTTTATTACTTTGCTGTTTTATTTGAATATAGAGTTTGATCCTATTTGAATTAAACTCTAGATAATTAATTTATCGTATTATTTTTTTGAGATCATAAAATTTAAAAAATAATTATGTGATTTAGAATACATTTAATGCATTTTAAAAATTTATTGTTATCAAAATTTTACCCACATTTTTAGTAGCCCATGGAGTTCATGAAGCCTTCATCAAAACCCTAACCTAATCTCTTTTCCTTTCATTGTGCTGCCACAGCCTCTTCGCCGCGCCCCTGCTCCTCCGGGGCCGACTCCTCCGACGCCGACTCCTCTTCCTCTGTACTTAATGTAGAAGGCAGAAACTGCACCCACAAAATAAATCTGAATAAAAACAATGGCTAGCACGGGAGGAGCCAGATCTCGGGATGAGCCATTTCGTTGCCATCGCGTCCTTCAACTCGCCGCTTCGTTGCCACCGCGTCTTCTTCTTCGTACGGGAGGAGCTAGATCTCGGCCGCCATCGTCACTTCTTCTTCGTGCGACTCTGTCTGGCGGCAGTGGTGACTGGTGATATCTAGATCTTCTTCTTTTTTTTCTATATGATGGTGGTGCTGAGGTTGTGGTTATGGTGGTGAGATGCGATTGTGGTAGTGATGATGGTAGTGGTTGTTGTCGTGGTGATGGTGGTTGTTGTTGTGGTGATGGTGAGTTGGTGGTTCTGCTGTGGTAGTGGATAAGTTATGGATGATAAGTTGTATTTTGTTTGAATGATAATTTTGTTTAGTTTTGGATGATAAGTTGTATTGTGTTTTGGATGATAAGTTGTATTGTGTTTTGGATGATAATTTTGTTAAGTTTTGAATGATAATTTTATACAATTTCGGAGAATAATTTTATACAGTTTCGGATGATAACTATTGGTTCCTTAATTATTCCCTAATGTTGATTTTGTAGCACTACTCATATTTAAAATATGCAAAATAAATTCATTATATAATAATACATTAATGATAATTCACCCTTTAATTTCAAATGAATGGTGGAACAATTGAGAACAAAATTTATCTTCAATAATTATGTTTTTAGTACAGGGGTATTAAATGTTTAATAGTTAAATTTATTTTTAAAAGATAAATTTTTTGTTAAATTTATTTTTAAATTTTTTTATCAATCAAATTAGTTTTTCAATTACTGTATTAATAGTGAATGTTTAACGTTCAATTGAACATATCAAATGTTATTTATCAATCGTTGTTGTAAATTGTTAATGTAGTGACAAAAAGATAAATATTAATGGAGATGAGAAAAATATGTGAATTTAGCCAAAAAAGAAAAAACTAATATCCCATAATATTAAAGTAATTTTTGTATAAATAAAAAAACTAAAGAAATGTATACTTATTTTTTCTATTGGTTAAGATTTATTATACTTGAGTTTTGTATCCACTCAATTTAACATAAAAAGTATTTATTTTCTTCTTTAAATTTAGATCTAATGTTTTTTCTCTATGGATTTTTTTATAAATGAAATTCTCTTCCTTAAAAAAAAAACTTTGTGTATAAAAAATTTTTTTATAATACAGATTTTACACTTTATATATCAAAAACATTAAAGTAATAAATGTGAACTCACATATTTTTCTAATAAACTCTGTATTTTTATGGCCACCACCAATTAATTATTCGAGAAAAATTCAAAAATTAAATTGATCAACATAGAAAATTCAAAATCAAATTTAACAAATAAAATTTTAAGAACCAACTAATATCTCCTTTATAAATCATCTCACCAAGGAAGGAGTAAGACAAGACAAAAACGTTGTTTAGTTTTTTCTTTTCTTTTCTAAAAGTTTCACTTCCATCACTTAGCTTGAAATTTGAAAAGATAAAGAAAGAAGGCAAATTATGAATGAAGAGACAGGAAATTATGTGTTTTTAAATGAGAATAAAATAATTAAGTTAATGTGTAGATCCCCCTATATATTAATCCTACCAGTGCTTGACTTGAATCTATTTAGAAGCATCAGAAGTCACTTTAGACCTATATCTCTTTGATTCAGGACTTAATTGAATTAAAACCCTCCTAATTCATGTACCGCAGAAAAAAACACCACTCCTAATAGAGGGGGGCCCCTATAGTAGATGTAGGATCCAAGTTTGCTTTACGGGAGGGATATAATGTATTTCTAATTTTTGTTAAGAAAAATTTTTGAAATTAATTTTTTATAATTAAAAACATTAGAAAGTTTAATTACTTAACAAAATATTATTTTTTATTTTTTAAACTTAAAAGTGTTAAATAAATATATATATATCAAATTAATTATATGTATAAAATATATATCAGAATATAAAATATATTAAAAATAATTTAAAAATATAACAATTTATTTTAGACATAATTATTAAAAGTTAGTTTAAAATTTGTGTAATTTATTTTTTTAAAAATATGGAAGAAAAACCAGTAGCATAGGGCATGTCAAGTCATGCAATGCATGTTATGGAAAGGGCAATGACATCATGGGGGAAGAGAGAGAGAGAGAGAGAGAGAAAATATGCGGTGGTATTTGGGAGAAGACAGAGCACTGAAACTGAAAGAGAACAGAGAGAGAGAGAAAGAGAAAGAGAGGGAGGGAGAATAGACAAGACATGAAAAAGAGTGACCCCACAAGCAGAGCGGGCAGTAGTGGGCAGTGGGCAGTGTGGCAGAGGGCGTACGTTGGTTTCAGCGCTTGATGTGCGAGAAAGATGGCACGCGAATCATAAGGGAGCCACCATCTATCTATCTATACCCCTTCCCTACATTATTTATTCACCATGAATTTTATATTTATTTCCCACTATATTTATTATTATTATTTTAATTATTTTTTACTAATTTCTCTTATTTCATATATTTTTAGGTGAATTAGTTGGTTTCAAGTCATTTCAGATTTTCTTTTCTTAACTACAGCAAGCCTTACTTATTTTGATTTACTTCCAATGTTTTCAAATAAGAGGAAAGCAAAAATTAGTTCTTTAACTTTTTAATTTTAGGATAAATAAATTTTTTATATTTATTAAATATATAGTTAAGTTTATTTTTTTTCAAAAGAAACTGTATATTTTTTTAAGAGTTAATAGAAACCATTGATTTGATTATAATGAATTTATTAGGTTGTCAAGCTAGAATAAGGAAGGGAGTTAAACCTTATTTTAATCTATGGTCGATTACATCAAATTAATTCTTAACCTTTTAATTATACTAAAGTTAAGTATACTAATATGATCCTGATATTGAAAATATTACACCACCTAATATTTTACACATTTTTATGGTGTTAAACTCATTCTAAAAAAAGAATGTCGAATATTAACATAATATAATTTTTAATATCGATGAGCATATTAATGCAATTAAAAAGTGGATGACCAATTTAATACAATTTGCTAA
>JASCZI010091786.1:0-18616 GCA_036250425.1 Stylosanthes scabra | reverse complement strand
TCGCGGTGAAAAAATAAATGTCAACTATAGACATATATATACCAATCTGAAGCTCTGGATGTTAGCTTTCTAATGCAATAAGAACCACATCATTTGGACCTCTGTATCTCAAGTTATCATCACTTTAGTGCACAAAGATCAAGTTTGACAGTATGCACTAAGCTTTAAAACAGCTAACAAGTTATAAAACTTTTTACGGCCATAGTTTTCGAAAAACCTTTTCTTTAAAAACATTTTCTTGTGTGTGTGTGAGAGAGATAATAAACTTTGGTTCTTGACAAGAAGTTTACCTAAATCCTAAGATACTAAACCATCTTCAAAGCTTGCGGACTCGTCTTCTTGTCTTGTTGTTTGCTTTCGAAATTATATCTTGAATCCTTCGATGCTTGTCCTCAATTCCATAATGGTTGTCATTCATCAAAACCTAATCATAAAAACCTTGCATGCATATTGTAATATAGTTTACATCTAGGACATAGAGCCACCAATGATTGGAGTAAACAACGAGGGCAAACAACTGCATTTAACGAGAAAACAGATTTAAAAAGTAAGAGAGAACTGGATTTAGACAGTAAAAGAGAAACGGATCTCGACAGTAAAACAGAAACGGATTTAGAGGTAAAAGAGAAACGGATTTTAAAGAATCAGAGCTTACGGCAGTATGTGATTTCAGTTTATCCATATCAAGCATTTGCATGTGCTCTTCATGGTCCTTCAGTCCGGTCATTAGATACGGCATCTTTGTTTTCTTTTCAAGATAGTTTGTGCCATATGTGTGGAACATCCGAGACTAAAAAAAAGAAAAAAAGAACGAATAGAAATGGTTCTATACGGAAAAAGAAACAGATCTTGAAAAATAATACACGAAGAAGAATACTGAACGGATTTATACCAGGAGAATAGGTGGAACACAGTATACGTCCCGTTCAAACCTGGGGAGCTCCTCCCTGTTTAGAACATGGCACATGATGGTGACCATTTGGATGTCAACACATGTTTGTGGTGCCATGGTCAAGAAATTGTATCTCATTGCCTCTATGGTTTTTGGCCCCCTGAGTTGGAAGATTGTTTCATATTTATTGTCACTTTCCACCATTGCCCAAGTTGTGCACCTTTCTTCCAAATCTTGCTTGGTTGGGGCATTCTGATATTGTTGTTGCAACGGGTCAGGGGTTTTGCATTGGGCCTCGAGGTGCTGCTCCTGGTTGTCATCGTGTGCTTATTGTGTTTGATCTCCCCCCAAGTCAGATTCTTTCGTATTCATGCTCAATAGCACGTTTGTTATCTCCGTATCAGGGGACCCCACAGCAGTGCTGGTCCTAGCTTCTTTCGGTTGCAACCAGGGCCGTAGGGTCAAGGAGCAGGGCTCATGAGTTTCCAACAGGCTGCAGCAATGAGTAAAAGAAAAAAAAAGAAACGGATTTGACATCAATACAGAAACAGATTGTGTCAAAAAATAACTATACAACCGAAACAGATTTTTGGACTCACATTTCGATGTTTATGGGCACAGGGTCTTCCACTTCAGCATATGGTTGATCAGTATTCAAAGGCCTGCATCAGGAAGAGAAAAAAGAAATAGATTTGACATCAATACAAAGAAACGGGCTGCAGCAACGAGTCAAATGAAAAAAAAAAAAAAAGAAACGGATTTGACATCAATACAGAAACGGATTTTAAGTTACAAAGAAACGGACTTTTGAGAGTAAGGGAGAAACGGATTTTACATTTCAACAGCTATGGGCTCGGGTTGTTGCTCCTTGTCATCCACATTTCCTTCTTCATGCTGGACCTCTGGTTCAGGCTGAGGATCTGCTTCAGGAAGGACCTCAGCTTCAGGCTGAACCTCTACTTCATGAGCTTCAGTTGTACCTCAGCCACAGGTTGGGGCTCAGATTCAAGCTGGACCTCTACCTCATGCCCAACTTGCGAAACACTGCACAAAGAGAAAAGATAATGAAAAAAAGTAAAGAGAAACGGATTTGATAGAATAAGTCAAAAGTAAATACTAACTCTTTTCCGAATTGAGATGGCATAACGGAAGGGCCTTGAGAACCTACAATATCACTGTCTTCCCTTCCAAGGCTAACTGTCTCAAACGAATCAAACATCCTTGTTTTGTCCGAAGACCCTACGGCAGCCTCGGAAGCAGACCTTCCGGCACCCTGTATCCTTTCACCACCCTCATTCCCTTGGAAAGTTCTTTTCTTGGTGTTCATGTCTTCTACTTGTTGCTTCTTTCTCTTCTTTATGTTTTTCAATGCATCAGCAAGTGTATCATCATCTGATTGTGGCAATCTATGGTCAAAACAAGGTTGAAAAGATCAGAAACGGATTTAGATGCCCAAAAGAAAGGGATTTATATGCCCGAAAGAAACAGATTTTCAACTTACCCAACAACAGCTGCGCTTTGTTGTGTTGGGTTAACCGGGGCATTTGAACCTACCACAGCCCGATCATTAATTTTTTTTCTTCTTACTTGTTGTTGTGGTTGTGGTTCCTCAGATACGGTTTCATCCGATCCTGAAGAACTTGAGGATGCATCCCTTCTGTCCTCCTTTTTCTTTGGCCGTCTTTCTTGTTGTTGGCGTTCCGACTCTGAGTCTCCTTCTCCATCGGATGAACTAGAAGCTAGAGGCTCCGAATCTGTCTGTGACTCTGCATCTAATGAGGGAACCCTGTTGGTGCTCTTCTTCTTCAATCGTTGTTTTTCTGCTCTCATCTTACCTCTTTTCAGTAGTCCCTAAAAAGAGAAACGAAATTTGTAGCTATCAGAAACGGATTTAGATGTTAAAAGAGAAACGAAATTTATAGCTATCAGAAACGAATTTTACTTACAGCATCATGTTTCTTTTCTTGCTTTATTCTTTTCTCCAACGTCTCACCAGTCCAATAGGCTACCATGGTGGCTGTGCTGCAGGGTCTCTTGAATTCTCTCCAAATTGCGTCTGATGAAATTATATGATCATGAGAGCATAGCAGCATCCATGTATCACCGCAGGTTTATTTAGCTTCGCTTTCTTTAACTCCTGGAGTAGGAAGTTATGCACATGATGTGCCCAATTCCAATTCCTTGTGTTCTCCAGGTAAAAAATTGTAGGGAGAGCTAGTGGAGTGATTTTTGCTGTTGAATTCGGGAGGAGGAAGACCTGTTGTACAAACAAAATAAACGCGTGCATCCACAACTTCCGATTCTCATCAGTGTCTATTGGTGTTGTTTTTATCAGATTCTGGAGACCTACAGTTGTTATCCCCTGGAAAAAATTGTGTGCATCACTATCCTCCTGACTCAGTTTTTTCTTGTCAACTTTTATGTCTTAAGGAGTCCCTATATAAAGGAGAAAACAACATTAGCAAGTGATATTAACTTAAAGAAGAAAACAGAAATGGAAATGATACAAGGGAGAGAAACAGATTTTTGCAATACCCCTTGAACTCAATCCTAGGGCATGGCCTATTTTATCTGTGGTGATATTCACTGCTGCTGCATCAGAATATATTGTGTTGTCATAGATGTCGTAGCGGTCGAATATCTGCTTCAGCAGCTTCTGATTCAGGTATTTATCTGGGAGATGAGAGAGTGCACCAAAGCCCATCTCATCAACAAGGGCTCCCTTATCTGGATGTTCATTTAAGTAGATGAACATTTGGGCAACAGTTTTAGGGAGGGACCTAAATTCATCTCCTTGTTGTAAACCAAAACAGAAACGAAATTAGACAAAAATCAGAAATGGAATGCTCAAGCAAATGTGAACAAGTTATAGATATCCTCACATTCTTCCCGCTGCTTTTCTTTTTCTCGGGTCTAGCTACAGCCTTGTCTTTCTTTGCTACAGTTTTCTTGCCCATGTTTTTGCTGCGAGTATCAAAAAGAGAATCAACCAAAGTGTGATTCAACAAGCAAAGTTGAATAGAACGGATATTGAAGGCAAAAACACAAATTTATTATTTTGATCAAGCAACAACATATAGAAACGGACCTATAATGAAAATAGAAACGGATTTACATACATCTACCTAAACAGAGCAACGAATAACAAAAGAGAAATGGATTTGAAGGAAAAACAGAAACAGATTCAGAAGGTAAAAGAGAAACGGATTTGGCACACGAATATCCCTATTTTCATCGAAGGTCAACAATCAATTATAGAAACGGATTAAAGCTGCGATGTTAATAAAAGAGAAACGAATTTCAAATAAAAGAGAAACGGATTTCAATACAAAAAGAAACGGATTCATACAGAAACGGGTTCGCACATGGATGTCAAAATAGGATATCAGTAATATCATACAGAAACAGATCTCACTACACATTGATTGATTGGAACACTAGCATTGGGAGAAATCAAAGCAAAGATTACACCAACCTTGTTTTATGTCGTCAACCCTAACTAGTAGTAGTCTTCGTGTTTTCTTCGATGTTTCTTTTAGTAGGCGAAATCTAGTTCGTTGTTCTTCGTTATCTGTCTCGAAAACTTCTTTGTATTTTTTCTGTGATGAATGTGGAGCGTTGTTCTTTGTGTGGGTGCGAGTGAGTGAGTGAGGCGTTAGTGGGTGAGCGAGAAACGGAAATGAGTCCGCTCTTCGTAACCGCCTCAGCCTTTTTAATTTTTTTTTTTTTAAACTGCAGGGTTGGTGTTGCGCGTGCATGTACGCGCTTGTGAGTGAGAGTGGGGGAAATTAACTTGGTTTGACTTGGTAGGGATAAATGCTTGGATGTGTAGTGGTATTAATAATTATTTATTTAGAACAAACAAACAAAAGCCTAAAAATGTAATTACACTTAATCCATAATAGTTTTTGAGCGATTATTTTCAATATCAATCATGGAGCAGTTTCTATATGCATGATTTCTTCTTCTTTTTTCAAAAATCTTTTTCCCATTTCATTCTCTCCCAAACTCAACAAAATTCTAATACAAAAACACTTTCCCTGTTAATCCCAATATTTAAATCAAATATCACAACCAATTAATGATTTGCTTTTTTTAAAGTTGAATCTGTCGTTTGTAATTTAATAAGATTGAGTATGTATAGAATTTTCTTTTTTTCATATTTAATCCATTTTAGTTACAGTGTTATTTTTGGAGCAGGTTGTAGTACTAACAGACCTACCACCAATATTAAAAACCTTGGAAAGAAGCTTTCTACCGAAGCTTTACGTGATGGGAATAGAAAAATTATATACTCTGATGTAAGTTTCAATTTGTTGTTTTTTGTTTGGTTATATATTCTGTATCTTTTTTTCACTAAAATCATTTTATGGTTCTTATTTAATTCATATTTTGTTTATTTTATTTTATTTTCTAGAAATATATAAGTTAATTCATATTTTGTTTATATTATTTTCTAGAAATATATAACTAATAAATGTTCAACCATTTTTTTTATATACTTTGAATTTTTTTTAATTGAATCTGTAGTTTGTAATTTAATAAATGAGTATGGTTGGAATTTTTTTTTCATGTTTCTCCATTTTAGTTATAATGTTATATATGATTCAATTTATTTACTACTAAATGTAAGTTTCAATTTTATGTTTTTTGTTTATTTTATTTTATTTTCTAGTAAAAAATAAATTCTGGAAACAAAGATAAAGAAGACAAAAGGGACAAAAAAGGTTGAGAGGTAGGTGGCAAGGGCATTTTGTATTTTTATTATGCAAACTCATGTTTAAATATTGGCTTTTGTTAATGAATGTTCAACTATTAACTATAAAAAATGTATTTCCTTTCTACCAACCCTATTCTATAATAGTGAAAAATTAAGCGTATTAAAAAAAGTATTCAGAATATTAGAGAAAATGCCATAAAAAAATATAAAAAATTAAACAAAATAATGTGTAGCTAAAAGTGACTTAACTAAATAAAAAAATATAAAATATAAAAAATGTTATAATATTATAATTTAATATCATTCTTTTTAATAATTATGTACCTAAAGTGGCTTAACTAAATATTGTTTAAATAATATTAATTTTATCAAAATTTTTAGTATAGAATTTTCAAACATAAATTATGTTGATACAAATTTATTTTTATTAAAACATAATTCTATAAAAGTGTTAATTAATATAATATCATTCTTTTAAAAAGATATAATTTATTTTAATATTATTTTTTAGAACAATTGTTATTCAGATATATAAGTGGGGTGAGACAATATTTCTTATTTGCTTTTAGGTATAAAAAAATGGACAAGAAAGAATATGGGATGTGATATTGAGAGAAGATACAATGAAAATAAAAATAATAATAAAAAATAATGAAATAAGATATTTTAAAATGTTGAAAAGAAAAAAAAAAATAGCCCTTAGAACTAAGGATTGAGATAAAGAAAGTTTTAAATTCAAAATTTTATATTTGAAATGAATTAAATGTGGTAACTTTAAAAAAAATTTAAACCTGTAATTTAAACTTTTTAAATGTTTAGTTAAGACCAATATTTCAATGGACATTCAATTCTAATCTCGGATATTTTTAATTGTTTGTTGTTTTTTTTTCTCTATAACTTTTAATCGAATGAAAAACAAGCAAATAACAAACATGTGATTTGTATTAAAAAATGCAGGTAATATATTGCTTCTTTTTTATTTTTTAAAAAATGTTTATTTGGTTTGGTTTAATATAGGCGGTAAATTAAGATGTTGTAACATTTACTTATTTTGGCATTTCTTTATCAGTTCCAAGTTTTTTTTTTAATTTAAAAAATGTGTTACTTCTTTTTTTCCTGTGTAAAATTATTTTTATTTAGAGTTTTTAACATATTTAACTTCTAGCTCCGTTATGATATTTTAACAATTTTAGAAATAGTTGATTGAGGACAACAAAACCTACACTACTTGGTAGTATAAGGTACTAATGAAGAAACACTATATCACCTTTAATTTTTAGAAGTGGTTATTGATTATTTGATGTTCATTTCTTTATTTTTTATTTAATATTTAATTTTAAGGTTTAGAGAATTCGCTAGAAGAATAATTGAAAAGTTCATCAATAATATTAACAATTAATTATGGTAGAATTTAATTTTTTTATTTTTAATGAGAAATTAATATTTTTATCTAATTATTTTATTTGGAGATTTCTTTAAGAAACTATTAATTTGATGTTTCTCTTATTTTACAAATTTATCTTTAGATATGCTTTTAAATTTTATTTTTCATTGATCAAAATAATAGAAGGTAAAAAAAAGTAAATCTATAAGCAAATAACTTTAGCTTACAACCGCTATATTTTCACTAAGTATCTGAATGAAGAGGAACTCCCAATAAACACCTTAATCCTTTTTAATTTAAAACTAAAAATTTGAGGAAATAAAGATGCAAATAAAAATAAGTTGCAAAAGTTATAAGAAAAATATGAGAAAGAGTGAATCCTCATAAAAAAGTTCAACAATTTTTTTTTAATATTAAGTTAAATTTTGGATATAAAAATATTTATTTATTAGCATAATATTTAGTTGGCATAAAGCACTGATTAATTTAATTGACATACCACATTGATTATTTTATTGAATATAACATTAACAAAGTTTAATATTTTTTTGAAAAATAATATATATGTGAATAATTCATTAATAAAATATTTAAATTAATTATTTAAGAAAAATAGAAAAGCAGCTGAACAAGCACGACAGTGCCTGTGAAGACGCTAGTATTAGTTATGTGACTATATCAGTTGTATTTTAAAATAAATAAATAAATAAACCAACCAAAAGTAAATGGATATCGATCTATTATGTTAACCTATATATTTAACCATAGATATATTATATAGGAGCTGATGAATTATTTTTTTTTACTCAAATTGACCCAATTTTAACGCGGTTACCCTCTCTTTCTTTTTAACAAGAATGGCAATGATATGTGGTGAATGAAAAATCTGTTTTCATTGATGAACCAAGAGTCAAGAGCCATTACGATCCTTATATACATGAATAGGCTGAACAAGAAAACAAGAAAATAAAACTATACATATATTCCTAGTAGTATATGTTTTGGTAGTATTGAGGTGCAATATTGCCACTACTCTAGATGAATGCAGGTAAAGTAGAAAAGGGCTAAAAGAGACAAAGAAAAAGAGGGAAACAGAGGTTGTTGTGGCAGAGCAGAGGTTGTTGTGTGGAGCAGTGGTTGTTAAAGTGGAGCGGAGGTTGTTGTGATAAAGCAGAGGATCATGGTTCAACTTGAGGTTTCTCTAATAGGCCCCTGCAAGCTAGAGGATGGTGCAAGTCCAAAATCCTCAGCTTGGAAATGTTGGATCGAAAGGGTCGGGCAGAGAGTGGTTTAGTGAAGACATCCGCAAGCTGACCCGATGAGGAGACCGGAAGAAATTTCATGATCCCAGCTTGTGCCTTCTGTCGAACTAAATGGCAATCCACCTCTAAATATTTGGTGCGCTCGTGGAAGACGGGATTAGCGGCAATGTGCAAGGCGCTTTGGTTACCACAATAAAGAACCGGGGGCTGGGACAATAAATCCGTAGAAAACGGAACAGATTGAGAATCCACAAGAGTTCACAGGTAGTGTTGGCGAAAGCGTGGTATTCAGCCTCCGTATATGAGCAAGCCACTGTAGTTTGTTTCTTGGATTTTCAAGAAATTAATGAGTCACCTAAGAAGAAGAAATAACCAAGTGATGGAGCGGCGAGTATTTGGGCACCCGGCCCAATCGGAGTCACTGAACCCGGAGAGATGAAGACTCGTATTCCTGGGGAAAATGAGACCTTTACCAGATTACCCTTTAAGTAACAAAGCACTCTGAGAGCTGCTTGGTAATGAGCTTAGGAGGGTTTGGCCATGAATTGGCTAAATTGCTGAGTGGCATAAGTGATGTCAGCTCTAGTGGTGGTCAAATACAGCAACCGACCAACCAAACGGCGGTAGAGAAACGGATCATCTAGTAAGGGGGGCCTTCATTTTGAAAAAGACGAGTAGTGTTGTCCATAGGAACAGTGGCGAGCTTGGCCCCTAATAAACCAGTATCCTTGAGGAAATCCAAACAATACTTGTGGTGGGAAAGAAAAATGCCTTTAGCAGATTGAGCTACCTCAATTCCCAGGAAATACTTCAAGGTGCCAAGATCTTTAATTTTGAAATTGGAATCCAGAGTATTCTCGATAGCAGCAATTTTAGCGATACAATCACCAGTGATGACAATTTCATCCACATAAATTAACAGGATACACATTTCATTGCCAACAAACTTAGTGAAAAGGCTGTAATCAAATAAAGTCTGCTGATAACCACAGGAAAGGAGGAGTTCAGTGAGTTTATCATACCAAACACGACTGGATTGATAGAGGCCATAAATGGATTTGAGGAGGCGACAACACTGGTTCGGGCGGTAGTAAGGCCAGTAGGGACAACCATATAGACTTCTTCCTTGAGATCACCATGGAGAAACGCATTGTTGACATCTAATTGCTGCACTGACCAGTTCCGGATGGAAGCCAGGGCCAAAACAATTCGAATGGTGGCAGGCTTGACAACAGAGGAGAAGGTTTCCAGGAAATCAACCCCTTCCGTCTAAGTGAATCCCTTGGCAATTATGCGTGCTTTGTAATGAGAAATAAAAATTGCACGGCAATCTATCAGAACCCATGTTTGGTTGAGCTCAAGAGCAACAATTTAATCATCCATGGCATCACGCCAATGCTTGTCCGTGAGTGTTTCCCGGTAGGACTGAGGTTCACATTCAGTATACAGAGATGAGAGGAACCTGCGGTGAGTAGAGGAGATTGCAAAAAGAGAAGTGACAATGGACAACGGATACCGGCAAGGAGAAGATGATGGATTTGGGGAACTGAGAGAGAGGTTACACATTAATCAGTGAGGTGGTTAGGGGGTGAGTTGGTTGTTCGTTATGGCGAGGGGCGACGGCGGTAGTGGTGGGCAAAGGGGAGGAGGGCAGTCCTATGGAGGAGGTTGGTGTTGTTGGCTGCGGTGGAGAAGGTGGCAGTGGGGAAGCCGGCGGAGGAGCCAGTGGGGCAAGTGGTTCGACACCGGGATTGTGGGCGGTGGAAGAGGGAGGAGGAGGTGTGAGAAGTGGGGCGGGTGGGGGAGACTTATGGCGAGAATAGGTGAGGGGGAAGGGAGCCATGGTAGGGCTCGATGAAGGAAGGGTGTAGGGAACGGGTTGGGTACAAGGTCTTCTGGAAGAGAAAATGGGTCTGGTGGGATGTGGGAGGGAAGTGGGTCTGGTGTGGTGAAGGATAGGTCAATGGGTAAGGGGGAAGGCCTAATAGGTATGGAGAAAATGTTTGGTTTTTTAATGGAGAGGGAGGGACATTGCCGCTGAAATGGTATTGGGCTGAGACGTGTGATCATGAGTCTTAACATATGTAAAAATGTGTTCATAAAAAATTACATTTCTGGACAAAAACAACTTTCTTATCATGGTTTTGGCTATGGTGGTGAAAGTATCTAGTAGTTCTTTAAGGTTTATGGGTAAAGATTTTAAGTACGTGACTGTGGTTAATTCAAATATATACTCATATTTTATTCATTTTATAAATAGAACTTCAAATCTTAAAGGTTCACTAGATTCTTTCACCACCTAAGAATTCCCCTTCTTATCATTTAAAACATAAGCAAGATAACCTTTAGAGCCAAATTAATAACCAAGAAAAACAGCTTTGTGTGCCTAGCATCAAATTTGGAACGATGATTTTATAAGGTGGAAATATAACATAAACAACCAAAAATTTTGAGATCATCATAAATAGGTTTTTCTTGAAATAAATTTTCAAAAGGAGTTTGAAAATTGAGGATTGAAGAGGGAACTCGGTTAATTAAATAGACAGCATGATGCACAGCATAGGACAAAAAATATAGTGGCAAATTAGATTGAAAAATCAAAGCACGAGCAACGTTTAAAATGTGTTGGTGTTTTCCTTTAACACGTGCATTTTGTTGGGGTGTTTCAACACAACTCCGTTGATGAATGATTCCTTTAGAATTATAAAATTCATTTAGCAAAAATTCAGGTCCATTATCGGACCGCAAACATTTTACCTTCAAATTAAATTGAGTTTCAACAAAAGCAATAAAACTTTTAATGTATTGTGAAACTTCACTTTTTGATTTTAACAAGATAACCCAAGTGAATTGACTAAAATCATCAACGATGATTAGAAAATATTTATGGTGATTAATGGATTGTTGCCAAAAAGGACCCCAAATATCTAAGTGAATTAAATAAAAAAATGTTACTAGCCTTTTTGGAACTAAGAGAAAAAGGAAGTTTTCTTTGTTTTGCAAAATGACATACATCACAAGCTTCATCATGGTGCATAGGAATAAAGGAAAATTGCTTATGCAATGCATTAAGCCGTTGTCCAGAAAGGTGTCCTAAACTAAAATGCCATAAATTAGAAGAAGTATTATGATTTATGAGGCTGGGAATGGAAGATGAAAATTGTTGTGGTTCATTGAAGGCTTTGTCTAGAATATATAATCCCGTCTTAAATTACCCAAACCAATCATCTTCATGGTGCGCGGTTGCTATAAAATACAAGTAGAATCATTAAATTTAAATTCACATTTGATCATGGAAATGACTTTAGAAACGGAAAGTAACTTAAAATGAAATTGTGGTAAGTATAAAACATCGGATAAGATTAAAGAAGATGAAAATTGAACAACTCCTTTGTAGTGTGCTATAACATGTGAGCCATTTGGCATGCAGACAGTGATTGGACTTATTTGTGTATAAGAAACAAACCAAGATAAATTAGAAGAGATATTATCATTAGCTCCATAATCAATAATCCATGAGTTGAAAAAGGTAAATTTTGAAGAAGAATGGTTTAATACAGAGAAAGTGTGGTGAGAGCATAGGATATGGTTACCCAAACTTGGGCTAGGAAGGAGCCCAATTTGAGTGGGGTGACTTTTCTCATCTCTTGCTGCTGAAGTGTGGGCTTCGACCCTATCAAAGAAGGCAACGAATGCATTGTGTTGTTTTTGGGTCAAGCCCAAAGGGGATTCTGAAGTGGCCGACATCCCTCTCTCTCATGGTGCTAGGGCACGTAAAGCAGAAGAGGCAACGTCTGTGGTGGCAGTCTGGGTAGCGGCGCCGCCACGGTCAGGGAGTCTTGGGCGTCTTGGATAGCGGGGATGTCTGGGAGGGTTGCCGTGCTTTCCGTAATAGATGTCGACGGTGTGGCCGGTCCTCCTACGAAAGGTGCACACGCGAGTAGAGCTTCCGTCGCAGGCACCACCGGTCGATGAGGAGTTGCGGTTTTTGCCGGGCTGCTGTTTTCAAACATTGACGGCGCCAGCAAACACGTTTTGGCCGTCGAGAGTTCCGCAAGTGATCTAAAGTTGACGATCTTGTTGAATGACCATGGCAAAGACGCAACGAGTAGACGAAAGTGGATCAAGTAGTAAGATTAGTGATCTGACAACAGAGAAGTGTTCATCAAGGCTCTTGAGAAAGCAAATAATGAAATCCTGGTTTCTGTAGCCTTTTCCAAGACAGGTGCAAACAGGCAAAGGTCTGGAATTCTCAAGCTCTTCCCATAGAGTTTTGATGGATGTGTAAAATTCTGTCACAGAGAGGTTTTCTAGCTTCAAGCTGTACAACTCTTCCTGTAACTTAGCTATTTTAAAGAGGTCAGTTTGGGAGAATCGCTCACGGAGGTCGTCCCATATCGAGGAGGCAGTGGTGAAGAAGATGACGCTCTGTGTAATAGATGGGGAAAGAGATTGAAACAGCCATGATAATACAAGGTTGTTGCATCTTTCCCATTCCGGAAAAGAAGGGTCATCGGGCGGTGGAGGTGAGATGCAACCAGTGACAAAGCCCTGCTTGTTCTTGGAGATGACAGCTATGGAAAAAGCTCTGCTCCATGAGTGGTAGTTGTTGCCACTGAGAACCGGAGATACGAGAACGGAAGTTGGATTTTCACTTGGATGGATATAAAAAGGACTTGATGTGTCTTGTGAGGGATTTAGTGGTGCTCCAGTTATGGGTGGAGTTGGAGGAGGTGCTCCAGTCATAGTTGAAGACGAAGAAGAATTTGAAGAGGTATGTGTATTTGGATTTGTTGTTTTTACCATAGGTTAGTAGCAGAGCTTTAAAAGCTTTGATACCGTAACAAGAATGGCAATGATATGTGGTGAATGAAAAATACGTTTTCATTGATGAACCAAGAGCCATTACAATCTTTATATACATGAATAGGTTGAATAAGAAGACAAAAAAAAATAAAACTATACATATATTCCTAGTACTATTTTGGTAGTATTGAGGTGCAATATTGCCACTATTCTGGATGAATGCAGGTAATAAAAGCAAAAAAGGGCTAAAAAAGACAGAAAGAGAGGAAGGCAAAGGTTGTTGTGGCAGAGCAGAAGTTGTTGTGTGGAGCAGTGGTTGTTGAAGTGGAGCAGAGGTTGTTGTAGTGAAGCAGAGGATCATGATTCAACTTGAGGTTTCTCTAATACTTTTGTCTCCCGAAAATTCCAATATTATTTCTTTGTTACATTACATGCAAGTCTATATAGTTGAAGATTTTTAAAAAACCTTACATTCTTATCGGGAATGCCATTTGGTTAGTCAAAAGGCACAAGCCGGAATCCTAAAACTAGTCCCGATCTCCTCCTCCGTAGGTCAGCTTGTCGATGTGTTCACTAAGCCCCCCTCTCTGATAGGGTCTTCTTCTCCAACCTTTTCAAGCTATGGATTTTAGACTTGTACTATCCTCCAGCTTACGGAGGCCTATTAGAGAATAATACCATACCAGAGGATAATACCATATCTCAACAATAATCTTCTCCACCACAACAACATATGTTGCTCCTCTCCACAACAGAGGCTGCTGCTACTCCCTCTGTGTTGTCCGTTCTTTTCTTTTTCAGCCTTTATACGTGCCCTTTTGCATTTCTCCAAATTAGTGATAATATTGTGCTTTAATACTACCAATATAGCTAGTACTATAAATAATTATATATTTTATTTTTGTCTTTTATTAGACCAAATTTTGTATATAAAAGATGTAATATCTCTTTGTTCAATAAATGAAAACAGTTTTTCATTCACCACATATCGTTGCCATTCTTGTTAGTGTCAAAGCATAGTTGGATTTGGGATTCCAACTATATATAGGAGATTTAGGTAAGTGAAGATTGATGACTAGATACTTGTTCATCTTAGCAAAGACACTAGTTAATTGAAAATTTATTTTGCAATCAACAGTAGCTTTGTTGTTTACAACAGACACAGAATATATGACTGTAACAAAAGCGGTTAAAAAAGGTAATTTGGCTTCAAGGTTTGCTTGGAGATTTGGGAGTTGATTAAAAACATGTAAAAATATTTTGTAATAGTCAAAGTATTACTCATTTAACAAAACCAAGTTTATCATGCAAGAACGAAGTATATAGATGTTTGCTATCACTTCGTGCAAAAAATAAAAAATAAAAAAGGATATACTACTTCAAAAGATAAACATTTCAAAAAATTCTACAAATATTATGACTAAGGCAATAACTTCAACCGAGTTTAATAAACATTATTTAGACATAGTTATAACGTGGTACACATCTAATTCAGTTCAAGTTAGCGCTTTTGTTTGATAATGTCTCAAAACGCCAAGGTGGAGATTTTTTAATGGTGGTGGTGGCTTGTTTTGTCCCACATCGACCATAAATTTGGTGAAAATGTATGTTATACTGAATATAATGTATGTTATAATATTCTTGGCTTGCCCAACAAAAATAAATATGTAATTATAACTAGGTGCGGTCACTATTTTCATTGTAATAAATTATTATCTTTGTCAAAATTGAAAAAATAAAACCACATTATAATCAGTATATTTCAACAAAGGTTTAAGAATCACGACATGATTCTAATCCACATGTACTGCTATCTAATTCCTTCAAGTTCCAACTTCCATCAATTACAAGACTTTACGGCCTTAGCACAAAGTCATCACACAATACTTTAACGCGGTTTTGGCTGCTATTAATTAGCAGAACATTTTTTTTTAAGAGATAATCAAAATCACAAAATAAATAGAAATGAAAGTTCTCGTATTTTCTTTTCATCGGTGGAACAGAAATAAAATATGAGGAAGGTCTTATTGTTCCTTCAGTGTTTAATTTTGCTAGCACTGCTTCGCATCCATCCTTCGTTTGTTTCTGCTAGGTAGGTTATAATATTTATTAGGTCTTTTTATTAATAAAATATTACTCATCAGATCACTATTTTTTAATAAAAAAATATTAAAATTATCCATAAAAGATTTCAGCGTATGGATAAGGCTATATTTAGTTTTGGATTATGTTTTGGGTAATTTTATCAAATGGTGCCTATTTTTTATGGGTAAAAAATTCGTTTATTTTCTTCATGGTAGTTTTATGGGTACATGAATCTTTTGTGGATAATTTTGATATTTTTCCCCTTACTATTTATCTCATATATTAAAAATAAGGTGAACAGTTGCACTAAACTTCACGTGTAATTGCTTGTTAATAAGTGTTAGATGAATTGATATATTTGACAAAACTGTAATCTAACAATTTAGAGTGTCAATTTCATGTGTAATTGCTTGTTAATAAGCGTTAGATGAAGTGGCGGAGCTTCTATTGGACAACGGGGCCATGGCCTCCCAAAATATCTATAAAAAATTTAATACTAGAACTACAAAGAAAATTAAGTGGCTTAATTGGTCATTGACACTATTCAAGTTTTAATAATAATAAATAAATACTAACCTATACTCTTTAAAACCTAAAAAAGTAAAAATTAAAAACAAAAACTCTCATTATATGTTACTATACCTTTTTGGGGATTAATATGTTACTATATCTATATATCCATGTAATCAAATCTTACTATATCTTGTTTTATAATAATAATAATAATAATAATAATAATAATAATAATAATAATAATAATAATAATAATGTTATTTCCTAACAAAAAACTTGCTATATAAATATAATAACATATTACATAAAAAAAATGGATATACAATCCACAAATCAAACCGCTCAAGATCGAAGAGTATTATTTTAAAGTACATTATAATATTTATTTATGTAATTATTTATTTATTATCTTATTAGTAAACAATTTGAAAACAATCACATTCATATATTTCATTTTACAACAGTGCTAAAGAACCAATATTAGCGAGTCAGTAATTAAGTCATATTCAAAATTAAAAAAAATATATTATCCAAAATTAAAAAAGTTATCATCTAAACAGAATAAAAATAATTATCCACAAAATATATGTTATTATTCCTAACTCATCTATTATCACCATCAAGTACATTGATTCCACTCACAAGACTTTCTCTTTGTTTTAATATGAATGGCAATTATGTAATTTTACATTAAAATTTTTTTTTGGCCCCCTAAAAAAAATTTTCAAGCTCCACCACTGCTAAACAATAATGGCAACCAGTCGGACTAGAGCCTCCATGCAAGCGTGTTCACTTAGGGGCTTTGGAATTAGAAGATGAATGTGCGTTTGCTTATGAAAACTCAGTTGCAATAATATTCAAATCAATATAGTAGTTTCTCTTTTTTTAATTGTTTTTCCAAAATTAACTCGAGTAAACACTTAATTTACAAATTGACTTTGTTATAAAATAACAATAATTTTGATTCGCAACAAAAAGATTCAGATTAACCAATTTAAGTTAATCTAATCATCAGTTCACTAGTGAATCTAAATAAGTGTCGGATTCGATTATGCTTCTTGTATATTTAACAACCAATTAGTAATAACAAATTTTAAATAGAGTGTAGACCCCCTTAGGTTCAACATGCAGTTTTTCAATTAGATTTGTATATTTATTTTTACTACATATATGAAAATAGTCGATTGCATTAAATTGTGTATTTTATTAATTTTTTTATTGCTAATGTGGAATAATTGAAAAAACAAATTGGCTTTGATTTGGAAAAATAATCAAACATCACGTTTATAATCCGTTATTATAGCTATTAATTTAAAAAAAAAAATGAATCTACAGTTATGGTAAAAAAGAGTGACTATAGATCAAAAGTCATGCTTTTTACTTTTCAAAAAAACAATCATAACTTTTGCTCAAAAAATCATGATCATTGAGCTATGGTCACACTGTGAAACCATAGATAAAAAAATCAGTTTTTTTTATATCTATAGTCACGATTTTTAAATATGACTAAGAGGCCAAAATTGTTGTATCGAAGCATAGCCTACTCCTCTGTTGTAAACAAGTGGGGCGGCTAAGCCGCCGGTTACTATGCACTGTATAGTAACCCAATAAATCATGGTCGTCCATTCCTAATCAAGTTATTATGTTGCATAGTAAATGAATCATAGCCGTACATTCCTTTTCATGTAATAGTAAATCTTTTACTATAAATAGGGCTATGATTTCATAAGTTTTTCATATCCAGAAATCAATAAGAATTTCATATTCTCTCTCTAGCTCTCTCTCTTGCTTTTCTATTATTCTCTCTTTTATAGCTTCAGTTTTATAACACGTTATCAGCACGAAACTTTGATCTATTCACTTTGAAGCACGAGAGCTCTAAACTTGAGTAAGTGAAAATTCAAGGTAATGAATTTTAATTATGTCAAAATCTCCTCTTAATATATCTATGAAGGAATTGTTGATCTTGGAAGATAAGATCCATGATGATTGAATGGGTCCTGAAGACACCATTAAGATTGAACCATAAACCTTGAATTATAATATTAATTGGTATGTCCTGAAGACACCAAATTGATGTGGATCTAGAATGATCACATATAATCGGTTCACATGGATAATAATATTCAATTCTAAGTATGCTCTGTGGTTACGGAATAATCTGATCTTCCACATCAAAAAAGGATTGTTCAAGGATTCCACATGGTTATTAAGAAAAGTGTGGTACGATCAAAATGAGTACCCAATGTTAAAAGATCATGAAGATCTTTGGAATAATAATTCAAAAGAAAAATATTATCACCTAAGAGAGGTGTTTCTATTGAATATTTAAAGCCTCAATCCCTGCAGGATTACGTATATTTATTATGAAGTAATAGATCTTGAGGATACCATTTTACAATAAAGTTTGCATCCTAATGAGAGCACATATAAATTCATTATTATGGATTATGATAATCCTTTAATCCTTAGAGATATTTTATTCCCGGAAGTGAATATATATATTAAAGAAAATTTTAGTGACGTATAATTAAGAAAATTATTCTATAATTTTCATTATGCGAGTTTATCATCATCAGGTAAAAATTGTTTTGAATAATTGAGAATTTCTTCTCCCTCAATATATCAATTTCATGAAGAGAGGATAAAATATACATGTATTAGAAATAAGAGCTTAACATATTATTAATATTTTCATAGTAGCTTATTATATGAATATTTCAGTTATTCATAAAATATGATTTCTAATTTTTATATAGATACTTGAACTACCATGAGGGGGAGATATCATGTTGATTAAGATCAATAATATTATATTAATTAATTATCAAAGTGAAAGTATTAATCTGATAAGATAATTATTTTAAAATAGAAGTCAAGTTGTTACATATACACATTTAATTGTTGTATTTTATTTTATATATATATATATATATATATATATATATATATAT